>PVJL010005618.1:0-105377 GCA_004026885.1 Lyroderma lyra
AAAGTCTCTGCGAGGTGAGGAACCAGGCAGGCCAAGGTTGGGGGGCTGTCGGTGCCCCTTGAGGACGGTTGGGGGGGGCGGGGTGAGCATCAGGCTGCTTTTCCCTATGGAAGAGGCTGTCTGCCAAGCTCTGTCATTCTCTGGTGACTCAGGGGTCCTGCTGACAGTGATTAGTGATGATTTTGCAGCATGGCCCAATTAAGTTACTACCAAAGGCTTAAACTCAAAAGAAAATCTGCTTCTTTCCTTCAACCGACCAATGGCAATGTCACCTTGTCCCAGAAATGTCCTGGGCATGTTATTATTCAGTCCTAACGGGCCCTTGTGTGAAAAGGCTGCCCATTCATGTCAGGACACACACGAGGAATGACCGCTTTCCATCAGAGGTGGGGGTCTTTCTGTTGGCTGTCAGTCACCTCTGGCACCAGAGGGGTGTTGTGTGTGTGTGTGTCATGAAGAAGCCAACGGTTAACAGGACCGAATCTGGGTGACTTGTGCCCACAGAGCTCCAGTGTCCATTGGATACGTGTAAGAGTCCCACCCTCTTTCTAGTCTGCGTTCTGAAATGTATGTCCGTTCACCCTGTCTGCTGGCATCCTCATCCTTCTATCACGTGGCCACGACTGGCCCCGGTCGTGAGGCTCCAGGACAAGGAGTTGACAGGGAGTGACTTTGCCATGTGCTGCAAGTCCATTCGGTGCTTTGTTAGGGATGAATAATCTCCTGCTTCGGGATGATCTATCAGGAATGGGTTTGTGCCCTTCAACTCTGCAGTGCTGATGCCATTTTTCAGGCAGACCTGGGTCCATGGGAGTCCCGGATCAGGCACAGTTCACCTTCATCTGGCAATGAGACTGTCTCAGACTTCACAGGGGTTCACTTTTATTTCTGTTAATGTAAAGATAATAGGTTCTAGGCTCTCAGACGTAGGGTGAGTTTATGTTAAAATTCTTAATTTAACCTAATCTAGGTTCGTTACAGGTTTAGTTTATATTAATTTGCATGTCAGATGACCATTTCGTGTGAATAGTGACTGAACGCCTCCCTGTCACTTGTGCTATAGCAGTAAACTGTGCGACTCAAGGCGACCCAGGGAATCATGGGGACTTCCCAGGAGAGGAGACAGCCTGAATCAAGATCCCAGAGGACATGCCCAGCATGCCTGCGAAAGGACGGACACAGCTAGACAGGACCAGAGAGAGAGCCAGGGCTAGATCACATCACGACGTTCGGGAATTTGGATTTTTGTCCTTTGGAGCAATGACAAGATCATGAAGGATTTTAAACAGAAGAATCATGATATTCGTGCCCAAACCATCAGATAGTAGTAAATGCCAGAAAGGATTAACTAAGTCGCCTCAGGGGGGTGATGGAACGGAGGGGCTACTTAACGGGGGAGGTCAGCATAGAAGGGAATGAGGAGAGTGGCTTGTGGCTCTCTGAGAAAGGAGCCATGCAGGCAGTGGGAACAGCAAGTGCAAAGGCCCTGGGGTAGGGACACCCCAGAGGAGCTCAGCACGGCTCAGAGTGATTAAGGGGGAGAACGGTGGGAGTTGAGGACAAAGATGAGTAGAGGGACTAATCTAGTTTCCTGGTGGCTAGTTTAAGGACTTTCAGTTTTAAAGTGAGTAGGACAGGAAGCCCCTCTAGAACAAAGGTGTGGCATAATGTGACATGTTTTAAAAGGCTCATGAGGCCACTGCAAAAGTGGACCCCGCAAGGGGATCAGGGTGAAAGCAGAGAGGCCACAGTCTGGTGACTGGAACGAGGGTGGTGAGAATGGCCAGATCCTGCATCGCTTTGGAAGGAAGGGCCACCAGGATTTGCTGGTGAGCTGGGTGTGGGGGAAAGACGTGCTTTGAGGATGACGCCAACGGTGTGAGAGCTGGCAGGGTGGTTCCGCCGGTCACTAAAACGTGGATGGTTGCAGGAAAGAGTGGTTGGGATGTGTGGGTTGTGGGTGCCCGTTAGATGCCCGGGGGAATTCAAGAATTTGCTGGGTGCATGCAGGGGCCAGGAGGAAGAACTGGGCTGCAGGTAAGGTGTGGGACAGTGAAGGAGAAGGAGAGCCTGCCAGCCCCACAAACAGGACCCCCATAGCCCGCAAGCCCATCTCGCCACAGTGAGAGCTGGCAATCCCCCACGTGACTGTGAGCAGACAGCCTGGGTAGGCGTGGCACGTCACAAGTGGGATAATGATGTGTCAACGCTTTTGCATAGAGTCCAATGGTGTCCTGGACCCCATGCATTGTGGCCAGCATGTGGCTGAGCCTCTGGCGGGGGTCGGGGTGGGGCTATGGTGACATCCCTGCCTTTCAGATGACAGAAGGGAGGCTGCGTGAGGTCAGGACACCTGCCCTGGTTCCCCAGCTGGTCAGGGCTGGGTCCACCACGGGGCCCCAGGTCAGGCCGGGCTGCCCCTGACGTTGCTGGAAGGCGGGAGGTGTGTGACTGATCCCCTTCCGGGGCAGCCCTGAGTGCTCAGGGATTCCTGCACCGCTGGGGTGCCCGAGAGGACCCACCTGGCTGACCCACCCCTCTCCCTGAAACACAGGTAACGGCATGAAAAAATGGCCACATCCCTAGTGATCAGAGCACTGTTCAATAAGCCTTTATACAGCACTTTAAAATAAGTCCACGCGTGGGCCTTGGAAAGGCCACGTTTCTCTGAGAACCCGTGGGCAGATGAGCGGATGCTTCCCCCTCAGGGACCATTTTTCTAGCAGAGGTGTCCACCTCCATCCTGTGACCTAGAAGGCCACTTGACAAAGAAAGATGAGCTGTCAAAGCAATGACACTCCAGGGCTGGATTCAGTCCATGAGGGGATGCGTCACACACCGCAAGGGACGGCGGGAGAGGAAGGGTGACGGATACATATCTGCTCTATTTATTGATTTGATTCATCCAATTACATAGGAGGCTCGTTTAGGAGAGGTTCAAGGGAATGACTCAAATGTCACCTGAATGATGCCCAAAGGGACTCAGCCAGCTCTGTTGTCATACTTCCGATGTTAGAGGAGACTTTTAGCTAAAGAATATTAATTGCAACTGAGAGCTGAGAGTGAAGTTAATGGAAAGGAGAAGTTCCAACGCGGCTGTGCCACAGGTGCTGCGTCTGTGAGGACACCCGGGGTCGAACTGAGCCGAGCCAGCGGGGTGGCTTTATTTGATGACGAC
This sequence comes from Lyroderma lyra, assembly GCA_004026885.1. Lineage (NCBI taxonomy): Eukaryota > Metazoa > Chordata > Mammalia > Chiroptera > Megadermatidae > Lyroderma > Lyroderma lyra. The sequence goes on from PVJL010005618.1 coordinate 3,179, forward strand.
TATTTCCACTAGATTGCCCGTGCTTAGCTCCTAGGCTACATCCTTGAAACGTCTATTGCATTTCAAATCTAATCATCAAAAAGAAATTCTGCGAAGTGCCTCAGACTCCCTGATTCACGGGCGTATTGGAATTTTCGGGAGGAAAACGACGCTCTTGTCCCCTGAACAGTAATGAACATTGACTTCCAGGCTCTCCTTACGGCCTTTTCTAAGATCGGAATTCGGTTTCCCTACGTCCTCCAGCAGAAAGATAGAGGGAGAGGCTCACCTCCGGTTTTGGAAAATAGAGACTACTGACCTCCTGTCTCTGTGCAAACAATTTAATTTGTATCGCCTCTTCATTGTCCATGATTTCTCACCAAACACCGCCAAGAACACACGTGCAGCCCCCTAGTTGGAAAAGGGCGGGGCCGAGGACAGGAGAGGAGTGGGGCGTGGCCAGGGGCGTGGTCTTCGTGGCGGGGCGGGGTGAGGGAGGGGCTGGGCGGTGCCTAGTGCAGACCTAGCACAGTGAGGGCGGAGCCAGGAGGGGGATGACTGGAGGAAGCCAGGTGGGCGGAGCCAGGAGGCTCAAGGTGGTGTTATCTGGCCAGAACCCCTGTAGTGCGCGGTGAGTTGGAACCTGGTTGGGAGGCCTCGGAGTCCTTGGCCCGTGGGGCCCGGCGGGGTCCCTGTTTCTTGCTCCATCCCTAGAATTAAGGGCTCTTGTCTTTTGTGCCCATCGGGTGTTGCCTGCACAGCGTCTGTCCCCAGTTATAAGGTATCCCAGGTATCCAGGTGCCAGTCTGGGTCCGGACCTGCGCCCTCCCCCAGCACTAGGACATGGACCCTAGGGGAGGCTCCAACACAGAGTGCTTCCCGCCACACCAAACCTCCGGGGCCTCAGAGGCGTTCAAGCTTCTGCCCTTTCCCGCGGTCCGGGTCACTCGATTCAAACCCTCTCCGACCAGGCTGAGGAACAAATGACAGTCTGTCCCAGCTGACACAAATAATTAATATCTAATTGGAATAAAGAAGGTCGCTTACCATTATGGCCCTCTCTAATCAGACGGGGATGCCTAAGACAGTATTCGAGCTAGTGTTACTTTTAAATAACCCACATGCGTATTAATAAATACAACAGACATTATTGTGAATGTTGATTCATGGGACGAAAACCCGTGCTGGATCAGTCAATGCTACACCACATTTAGCGTCGTGAACTGTCATATACTAGAATCTCTGGGACAAAAGAACTGGGTTCTCTTCGGGTTTCATTAGATCAGTTTTTAAACAAGTCCACAGCTTTATCATCAGAAATAAATATTTTAAAGAATTAAATCAATATTATTTAGAAAGCTCATTCTGAGACCCATTCTGGATGTTATAATAGAAGCTAAATGTTGTCACGGTTGTACTCTGTGGCTCTTATAATCAAAGGTAAATGAAAATGGCTTCATTTCACAGTTGGAATTACAGGGGGATGTATTTTTACCTTATTCAAGATTTTTTATACTTGACATTTAGTTATAGTTTTGCACCCTACTAAAACTTTTGAGCCACCCCATAGGAATAAAAACTCTTTTAAAGCAATTGCTCAAGAAAATGATGTGCTTTTGCTTTTTGGTAAAGGCATTGTTAAAAATGTAATTTCAAACTATTGTGTTTAGTACTTACAGAACATTCCCATTTGCAAAGCGCTGAGAAGTATTTGTTGTAAATGTTCTATACCATTTGATAGACTTCTATCTCCACACGTAATTGGCCATAGCCGCAGGCCAATTAATGGTCATTCATCTTGGGAAGCCTTGTATACACAAATATTCCCCTTAACAAATACACAGCAATCTAATCGACGGTGCCTAAAACAAAGTGAAGTTGTAACAACAGTGTGTAGCATTCAAAGAAGTTAAAATATGCCTTGGTGTGACTGTCGTTGCCTGATGAAGATGGAGTTGTCCGACAATATGAAAATCTTATGTGTGCACCTCAACTATATTTTACTCTTCCTGTTTTTATTTGGCTCAGTAGCTAAGAATGCCCCCCACACCTTACCCCGGGCACTGCAGCACTAGCTGGGCGGGGCAAGAACCCATGACGTCACCAAGCTGGTGCGCATGCGCACATTTTACCAGACCAATGTGGTCTCAGATTTGGTCCTTTGAGGGCGGGTCCAGCGTAGAGAAGATGGCGCCCTCCTGCAGGCTGTACGTAAGGCAGGCTCCACCCTGGAGCGAGAGCAGCTGTCCCTCTACCTCTCACCAGGAAGCCACACAAAGCAGCCTTTCCTGGTATGTTTCGGTCACCTTTACAGTTGCTGCTCCTGCACTGGAGACCCAGTGAGTGTTTGCAAGCGAGTGAGTCTGTGTATGGGCCCGTTAAGAGGGACATGCGGGTTTCCAGCCGCCTTCCGTTCGCCCAGACTACAGAGGGAGTCCTGGCTTGATTTTCACTGCCAGACGTTGTGGGAACTCTCGTCAGCACAGGGCCCCTCCTCTTCCGGGGGACTTTCACCGAGGTGTCCCCTCCTGGTGTTCATCCACTGTCTGTGGGGTTGGGGTCAGCCCGTTTTGTGTCTGTGCCCCTCCTGCCAGTCCCACGTGGCCTCTTCTTTATATTTGTTCTATTCAGCTAGTCTTCAGGTTGATTGTTCTGTAATTTATTTGTAATTTTGATGTGATTCTGGGATGCAGTAGAAATAGAGTTTACCTAATTGGTAAACTTGGACCCAAATCTATTTCTTTATTTTTTAAAAACTTTTCGGTTACCTAATTTTAAATTATGCAGTGAAATGTACACTTCTTGTTAAAGAGTTCCGTTATGCTTTGCTACATGTATTTTGAAGCTCTTTTGTTACGCATGCACATTTAGGATGGGCATGTGTTTGTGGTGAATCAGTCCTTTGTATCATTAGATAGTGTCCTTTTTCATCCCTGGTCCTATTTTTTATTCTGAGGTCTACTTTGTCTATATTACTATAGCTACTCCAGTCTTTTTTGACTAGTATTTTTTATAGTACATCATCTTTTAAAGTTTTGCTTTAAACCTATCTCTGCCATTATATTTAAAGAGGGTTTCTTTAAATATAACATATTTGGGTCTTGTGTTTTTTACCAAATCTGACAATCCCTGTCTCTTAATTCATGTATTTAGGTCATTGACATTTAATATAGTTACTAGATACAGTAACTAGATACAGTGGGATTTTGGCCTTACATTTGATATTTCATTTTCTGCTTGTTACCACTATTTCTTGTTCCTCTTTCTCCCCTTTCCTACATTATTTTTATTTCAGTGTTTTTGGTGCTTCATTTTCATTATTTATTGTTTTTTTGTCCATATCTCTTAGTATTAATGTATAGTAGTTGCATTAGGGATTATAATATACATGTTTAACTTTTCACACTCTACTTAGATTTAGTATTTTCCCAATTCTGATGAAATGTGCAAACCTTATGAGCATACAGATCCTTTTACCCTTGCCCTAACGGTATAGTTGTCCTGTGACACCTGAAGTATTCCAGTATTCACCGGAAATCCACCAGACAGTGCTGTAATTTTTTTCTTTCAGCAGTAAACATATTTTAAAGAACTTAAGAAAATAGTCTATGCTGTGCAGTCAGATATGTACCACTTCTGTTCTTTCATCATTCCCAAACTTCCAGTTTTCACTCTGGTTGTTCATTAAGAGTCCCCCAAATCTGACAATTAAGTTGGTGAACTTGCCACCGTACGCTTACATTGGCAGCACTGTACAAACAACTCAGTAAGGTGTCATGACCTTGGCAAGGTTACAATGACAGCTCTGAAGGTCATTCTAGAAAAAGAGTTCCAAAATTGCTTTGAAGGGTGGACTAGGTGCTGGTGTCAGTGCCTTGCTTCCCAAGGGGAGTCCTTCAAAGGTGACCATAGTGATACTCAGCAATGAGGTATGGAGTACTTTTTCTAGGATGAGTTCGTGAAATTAATTGTCTGACCTTGTAGATTCTAATTTATCTATACTTAAATCTAACTGATGCCACTTAGTATGTGTTGAGTATTTTTTGCTAAAATTCAATGTAATGGTACATTTATTCCCATAGAACAAAAATTTAAAATAAAAATGTCATTTATATACAAAGCAGCTCAAATGTTATTAAATGCATAAAGTCATCAGAATATCAACTTATTTTTGGTGGCTTTTTGACACTTTTTGAAAAAAACACTTCAATCAGTTAATGCAGTGGAAAGGTTAAATATAATTTCTTCCTAAGAATCGTAACTGATAAAACACATTTGGACTGAGAATGTGGAATTCGATACCGACTCACGGTGGAAGCTCAGGCTTAGGGTCTGATGACTGGTTAGGACGATTCCTTAGTCTCTCTGTGCCATGGTTTTCTCATCTGTGAAAGGGGAATTGCAGGCGTTTTTGTCTTCCTTAGGATTAAAAGAGATGACACGAAAAAGTGCTTATTAGCATGGCGTGTGGTGTGGAGTAAGCACCAAGCGGTGTCACCTCTTAGTGGTGTCCTCCAGATGTGAACGCTGTCACCATCATCACCATTCAGTGACAGCAGTGCCCTCAATGAACCCGATGCTGGCGCCAGCCTGCAGAGTAAGACACAATCCTTGCAGCCTGTCCTGTGGGAAGATGGACCAAGAACGGATCTCCACGATGCTGTCTGTCACACAGCTTTAGTGACTAGATCATGGGTAGGTTTTCAGGTCACAGTCTCAACTGCCGATGAGTCCCAGAGATGGCTTTTCCCCTAGATTCTCTCTAGCTCTTTATTAGCTCCTTTGGCACTTTGCTTTGTCCCCTGGGCTGTTTCTAGGAGCGCAGTTACATCTAACATAGCGGCTGCTATAGCATCTGCAGTTCACACTAAGGGAATCTCACAAAAGCTGTTTGTTGGTCCTCTGCATATAACGGGTTTGCATCTACAGTGGGCTGGTCCCACTGGGAGCACATCTGAAGCTTTCCTGGACACTCCCCCTTCAAAGAAAAGCAGTAGCATTCGCTTTCCTACAGGGGAAGCAAAAGCAGGAGCCTTTGTAGACTTATGTGTTTTCATTAAAAGGCGGGCTCATTGATGAGCTCAGGGAAGCAGGTCTTGCCGGTGGAAGAGAAACTGCTGGCGTACAAGGGAGTGACGAGCAGTTGCCAAATAACGAATTGCGTCTTCAAGACCCTGGCATCAACCCTAGAGCGTAAGTTTGGCTGCCCTTCAGTCTGCTGTCACCTTCAGCTTCTGTTCTTGGGTCAGTCCAGCCGTTGCATTAGGTATTGTAGTAACTCTTCTATGGTTGTAGTTTTGATTTCCAGAAAAAATATTGCACAGGAAAGTTCAAATCGAGGCCATTTCCTTCTCTCTGCGTTGTCCCCATTTTTTATTGCCAAGTAGCATGTGGTAGGATTTTGTCAGCGTGACCAGGGCAATATCACAGAAGTCGTCACACTGATTTTTTCCTAGTTCTTTAAGAGATGTCACTGTGGAATTCAGCTGCTGGAGTGGCCTTTTCCATCTGGGGCAGCCTGCAGGCAACACCCCATCATGTGTCTCTGTCTGTGGCATGGGGTCTCACGTAGCAGGGTGTTTGTATCCAGACGGATGCTGCGTCACACTTGGCCACAGCCACGTGTGGACCACCTGGAGGCTAACGCAGAGACGAAGGAGGCAGAAGGGTGAAATCCTTCCTAACAATGAATAGGATCACACTAATACCAAGTTTAAATCGTTACCTGCAGCAGTAAATGCATTATTTTTTTTAAATACCTGGCATTTAAAACAGATCAAAAGCGAACGTGGGATATTCATCAGTGATCATTTTAAAAAACAAAGTGCCCTAGATTGATGGTTAAAGGGACTGACTTTCAGCTGGGCTCAAAGGGAAAAAACGGTCTGCGACAGGGGCAGTGTCTTCGTTCGAAGCCTGAAGTGCATGAGTGGAAGATGTGAAGAATTCTTGCACACGCTCTAGCCTTCAGGGCCTAAGATTTTAGGGGTGACACGAGCTAAGTTAGAAAAGCCCAGCAGGAGCTGCTGTCCAGTCGGGGGCCTCACCCTCCCTGTGCGGTCGTGCTCTCCGACCTGGAAGCTCCCTGAACCCCGCGCTGTTGGGATTTTGTGGAGGCGTCCTCACGATCAGTTAACTCCATTGCCAGCCCCTCTCCCCTCTCTGGAAACTGGGGGGGTGGGGCTGAAAATTCCTCCTGATCAGGGCGTGGTCTTTCCGGTGACCAGCTGCCATCCAGGAGCCACCTGAGTCAAAGACTCCTCTATCACCTGGGAAGTTGCAAGAGTTTCAGGAGCTCTGTGCCAGGAACGGGGTCGAAGGCCAAATACTAGACAAAAGATGCTCCCAGTGGTCTTACCACTTAGGAGTTTACAAGCACTTTAGGAGTTCTGTGTCAGGAACCTTGGGCAGAGACCAGTGTACGTCCATACGAGGGCTGTCCGGACAAAATCCAGCCATAAATGCCCCTATTTTTCATATTACGTGGCTGGATACTTTCTGGACAACCCTCGTGTGCATGTGTGTGCACGCGTGCGCATGTGCGCGTGCGTGTGTGCGTGTGCGTGTGTGTGCGCACATGTGTGCGTGTGCGTGCACGTGCGCGTTTGTGTGTGCATATGTGTCTTACTATCAATCACAGTATCGCACAAGGAAACGGGCCCGTCCTCAGCATTAAAATGTTAAACACGAGCGTCTCCCCATCCAGTGAACAGACGGCAGGGAGCCCATCTCCTGGCGTCGCTCCTGCCTGTGTTGGGCCGTATTTAAGGTTTAGCTTTCACGTCCGTGTTTGGGAGCCGCACCGGTCTCTAATCCCTGCTTTTCCCCTGAACTGTGTCTCCAGCCGCACGATTCATTTTCACGTCGATGGCGCTTTTGTCACTGGAGCACGGACTCCCTCAGCGCAGTATCCAGGTTCTCAGTGTCCCGAACGAAGAATTGAGCGAGACCCGGAAAGACAGTAGCGAAAGAGCAGTTTCTTGGAAGCGAAAGTACACTCCAAGGAGGCAGGAGCGGCCGAGGGCTGGAGAGCCCGCCGGGCAGGGCTGCAGTGGTTCTGAAGGGGGGACCCCTGCTGGGCCTGGGGCCTTGGATTGGCATCTTTGATTGACAGGAGGCTGTTACCTACCCTTTTCTTGACTGCGCATGTGCCCTCCCAGAATTCACTCTGTCGTAAGGACATTAATGAGTTTCCAGGCATGTGTGTGGTGTTGGAATGATGCCATAATGACGCTAAGTGGAATGGTCATGTGACCCTTCCTGCCTAGGTGTTAGTGACCAGTTTAGCCAGCGAGTATTTTGTCCCCTTGAACCTCATTGCGGGTGGGGGTAACAGCGGATACGGGAAGGGTCTGGGCGGAGGGAGGAGATCGCCTATTCTGCGCTGTCCTTCTCGGCAGGACGCCTGGGACGTGTTGGGGACCCGGTTCCCACCTCCAGCTGCCTGCCTCAGTTTCCCCTGAAATGCAGCAGTTCCAGCTTTCTGGTGCCATCCCCTCAGGGGGGCTCTGCTCATGCCCCCCACCTGACCCCAGCCTTTGGGGCGTCTCCTGTGAGTCACTGCTCTCCTTCATGGCCACTGCTCATTCAGTTACAAGGTCAGAGTAGCTCCTGGAAGACCCTTCTCCTCATTCCTTCTCCATTTCCAGTGCGGCCTGGACTCCAGGGTTCCCATTATCTGCAGGAGCCAGGGCAGGGGTCCAGCTCTGGAAGCCCTCTGGCCATCTCATCTAAGGTAGGATGCCTAAGACAAAGGAGGTGAAAGTGCTGTGCTCCTGCCTCATCAGACCATCCGTAAAGTGTGAGATGTAAACATCAGGTGGTGGTGGTGGTGGTGGTTGTTTGGTATGTGGGTAGATCCCTGGCCAATAATTGAACCCAGGCCGCAGCGCTGACAGCCGAAGCCTTAAGCCACTACACCGCCAGGGAACTCCAACATCAGTTTTGACAAACCAAAGTCTGTCCACATGATGGCTGAGTGTCTGGAAACTGTCCCCTGGACTTAGGAATAACTGAGGCAACAGTCAGCCATGGGCAGGTTGGAGGGACACAGGGGTTGTTTGCTAACATGCTGAGGGGTGTCCTGTGGATGTGGGTGAGACTCATGGGGCTCTGGGCAGACTTCCTGGGTGGGACCCTCGGGCCAGCTGTGGGACCTGGGCCAGTGCCTTCCTCTGCTTGTTCTTCCGCCATCGGGAGGTTGGGGATGACGAGAGTGCTCACGGGTAGGGCTGGCGTGTGGACTAAGGTGTTGACAAAGGGACATGCTCAGCAAGTGTTACCTGTGACGCCGGCGGTGGCAGCGGGCTTTTTGATCATAAAGAGCACAAACAGGTCCCGTTAATGGAAGGCGTAGGAGAGTAGATTTCAACTCAACGTAAGATAGATCCTCCTTTAAATACAGCCTTTAAAAATGGGGTCCCTCCCCCCAACTTCCACCCCACTGCACTTCATTAAAATGGCCTTGTAGTAAGTACATAATTAATGTGAAATCTGAACTGTGAGCCCTTTGGTCCTTGTCCCACTGACCTTGTGTCACTCCCTCCTGGAAAGCCCCAGGGACAGACAGCTGGGCCTCTTCCGAGCCTTGTGGGAACCTCAGCCCCACAGAGGATCTGGACCCACCCCTCAGGGTCAAGGGCTCAACTGGAGTGAGCTCTTCAAGCCTCCAATACCACGAGTTATGTATTCCCCTGTCCTCCAGCCTCCCCTCCACCCCCACAGCAGCAGAGGACCCCTGAGTACCTCTGCCAGGCACCCCCTCTCCTTCCCTCCGCCAAGCCCAGCAGCCTACCAGCATCTGTGATCCTCTGGCCCCGGCCTCCTCTTACCTGGGACACCTCCGTCCTGGTTCCCTTCACGCTGGGCCTGTCCTCTCCGCCCCTCAGGCACTGCTTCCCCGGGGCGTGTAAGATCTGCATCTCACCGTGCCCCAGTCTCTCCAACAGACAGAGATCCAGAAACGTCCCCTTAACTAGCTTTGCCAAATTTAGCAAATAGAAATGGGGGACACCCGGGTGAATTTTTAGGAAAATTTTTAGGGAATTTCTTTAGGAAAGCCTTGTCCCGAGTCCTGCACGGGGCCTGTTTATTGTGATAAAGTTTCATCGTTCGTCTGCAGTTCGGATTGAACTGGGCATCCACGCAGCACGGGTGGGCCTGGAGGGTGTTGTGCCAGATGGAGCAAGTCGGACAGAGGAAGACGGAGGCGATGTGGCCTCCCTTCTGTGTGGAATCTAAAAACCGAAATGGACACACAGACAAAACAAAAACAGACTCAGATACAGAGAACACTTTGAGGGATGCGAAGGGGGTTGGGGGGGCTGGTGCAAAGGGGAAGGGGGGGAAGTACCGGCTGGTCCTTACGGCGTAGTCGCGGGGTGTGGGGTACAGCCTAAGAACGTGTCAGTAAACTGCAGTAACTATGCGCGGTGGCCGATGGGAACTAGCGTTATTGGGGTGATCGTTTCCCAGGTTGTGTACGTGTCTAACCTCGATGATGTACTCGTGACGCCAATGTGATATTTGTATCTCAACTGCAATAGAAAAATGAAAAATTATTTTTTTAAAAGAAAGAGTTAACAGGGCCTCCATTTATCTGAAGACCCTTCCCTGAGACCCCATGCGGCCCCCCGGTTCCCACACCGTCTCCTTGCTTACCCCAGCTAACGTGGGGACGGTGTGCGCTGGCTCGCTCGCTGTCGCTGCCCTGCGTTCCCTGCACCCCGAAGTCTGGCTTCCACCGTGGGCGCGCCCTGGAACGGGCTCCCGTTAAGGTGGTTGTCCTGCTGCTAAACCCAGTGTACGTTTTGTCACCGCTCCGGTGGCCTTTGGTGGTCCTGACTCTCACCTGCTGGATTCCAGAGGCTCCGCCCTGGGCCTCCTGCCAGGCCGCTCTCCCCATCTCTCATCACGCCCCACCGGGGGGCCCCTCCGCTGGGGCATCCCACAGGGTCCCTTCCTCCTCCTCTACAGGGTCTTGGCTCTGCCCATGGCACCACTGCCCTCCACCTGCCCAAGCCAGGTCCGGGGGCCTCGCACCCCACCCTGAGTCAGTCTCTCACCTGGCGAACCCCCACTCTCTTTACCCCATTTTCCTCACTGTGGGCAGGGAGATCTTTCTAAATCACAGATGCGACCAAAGCCGTTCCCTGGCCCACCGGTCAGTGTCCACAGTTTAAAACCGGGCTTCTTAACGTAGCTTGTACAATCCGGGCACCCGGTCCCCGCAGACCCTGCATCCCAGCTCCCCCTCCTCCCCATTTGTCTGGGCTCTTCGCTCCGTCTGCGGAATGCACAGCCCGGGCAGGTGTCTCCTGCTCCTCACGGGAACCCCCCGCTTCCACGGCCCCTCCCCGGGAGCACCCCGGCTCCCAGCCGTCCCTCCGCCAGTCCCAAGTCCCAGCTGGCAGCGCCGAGCCTCCTCTCCCGCCGGCCACTCCTGGCACGCAGTGGGTCCCCGTAGCAAGGTGTCCCTTCCCGGTGGCGCTTGTTATCCCCTGGACTCAAAGCCGTCCGGGGCAGGGGCTCCTTTATCCAGTGTCCTCACAGAGTGCCCGGGGCAGAGCAGCACCCGGTTCAGTGCGGGGGGGCTTCGTGTGTCTCAGTCAGCCCTGGGGGGTCTGTCAGGATCAGCCTCTTCAGTGACTCTGTAAGAGGTACTTGAAAGGCTTCCGTGACAATGAATTTGAAGTACCGTAGACTCTCAGTTCTCTGCAACTCAAGCAACTGGCACCAAGAAGCGTCGATGTTCTTGCTGGTTGCTCAGGCGTTTTCCCGGCTGCCTGAGAGAGCTGGGAACGCTGGTCGGGGCCTGCCCGCCCCACGGGCGCCGGACAGCCGAGTGTGCCGTCTGCGAGCGGAATCAACGCCGGGGGGAACCGCGTTCGTTCCCGTGTGACCCCTAAGTCAGTTGTCGGGAGGAAAGGGAGTCCCGAAGTGTTTCTGTTTCCAGGGTTTACAGACAAGAGCCCATTCTTTCCCTCTTCGCCTTTATGATTGGACACGGCGGTAGTATCATGAAGTTTTTTAAAAATAAGCATCTTTTTTCTTAGGTAGCCTGTGAAAATGGTCGCCGTGGGTTTCCTGATGGAGTCCTGCTTACAAACATGGGTCGTGGTCGCTGCCCTGGGCTCACCACATGGAGGCCACCCCACCCCCCGCTGAGCTCCACGCCCACAGATGGAAAGATCTGCCGGGCCCCAAAGGCAGACGCCCACTTCGGTAGCCGGACGCCCCTCATATCAGAAGTTTCCACCGGAGTGGCATCTTTCACCAGAGAAGAAAATCAGAATTTGTTTCAGAAGTAACGCGAGCGCGTCCTTAGGCATTTAGAAAACTGTGTGCAGCGAGCGTGTCCCTAAATCTGTTCGTTTATTTTGATCATGGAAACGTACGTGCATTTCTGTTAAGCTCAGTGATGGCATTTCCTAAGTTCACCCCCCGAGAGGATCGTTTTGGTGGGTCTTGCTTTTCTTCCTTCTTTAGCTGTTGTGAAGGGGAAAAGATGACTCATACTCCAAGTTCCTGTCTTTTCATTTATAACTTTCACACATTATACCAAAATCTGCTCTGATAAAGGCACCGTACGGTCTGTGTAACAAACACGGCCTCTGCCCCAGCAGCGGAGAAAACCGTGTGTTTATGATCCCAGACGAACGGGTGGGGCAGTCCTGGGTGACCCAGAGCTCTGGGGCATGACATTCCCTCTGCGTGTGGGACACACAGGACAACAGGGCGTTAAACACCAGGTGTCCAAAGCCGGCAGGGGAAGCCACATAGAATTTATGGTGTCAAGGTTTGGAAGGGGAAAAAGAAGGTCACACCTAGCCCTGTTTGTGAAGTGTCACCAGGAAACTCCCCCGGCGGTGCTCCACGTCCTGTTCTAAAGGTCCCCTTTGTGCCAGAACACGAGGGCCACATGCTGGAAGACCAAGTGAAAGCACCCCATCTACTTCATGTAAAGCAGCAAGTGTCTCCTGAACACACAGACCACGCCGTACGCCAAAGCATGAGAAATACGTCCTCTCAACACAGTAAGTTTCCGCCAGGCAGTAATTTTCTTGGAATGTTGCTGAAGTTTAAATCCAAATCAAACATGATAGAACCACCAGCTGAATCACCGAATTCAATTACCAGAAAGACACAATTACAAAGAGAAAAAGAAAAGGCAGATATTGATAACACATATGTGACCAGCGATTATTAACTAGAATATGAGCAATGTAATGAGGACAGTTACACGGCCGGATACCTTCTGGATAGCCCTCATATATAAAGAACTTTTATGAATCAATAATAGAAAAGTCAAACAAGCAAGTTTTAAAAATGAGCCAGAAACATGAGCAGGCATTTCACACACACACACACCCCCCCCCCCTGGCATGCAAGGACTTTAACGACAAGATGCTCAGTAGTAATCAATGAAATGCGAAATAAGGCCACAGTGAGATGCCATCTTAAACCCACTAGGACAAGCACAATCATGAGTCCAGTAACACCAGAGGGTAGTGACATGGGGGTCAGTGGGACACTTTAGACACCGCTGACAAGAGCATAAATTAGAGCAACCACTTTGAAAAGCAAGTGGGCACCACAGTGGCTGTTTTTATTGTTCAGAAATAACGTTCCACCCCTGCCTGTGCAGAGATCAAACCCTCTGCCCTGTCGATGTCCTCACCTGGCTGTGCGACTTGCTCTAAAAGTTAGAATCTAGCAACTGTATCTGAGCAACGTGTATCCTTTTGGTGGGACACTCCCAGTGTTGCAAGTGGAAGCTTCTCTTTCTATCTGAATCCCAGAGTGAAATGACATGGGACAGAGCCACCGCCAGCCCTTGACAGGCGTGTAATGACGGCAAGAAGGCCACCTCTGTTGTTTTGTGGTAATCCATTAAGATTTCGGGGGTCACTTGTTATTTCTGCACAGTGTAGCATATCCTTACTGACCCAGGCACAAGCTCATGCAGCCAAACATTCATCTGCCTTAAGATCCAGAAATTCTACTCTGAGAAAGTCTCCCCAGAGGCCTCTTACCCAGGAAACACGTAAAAGAGCGTGCAGAGCAACACTGTTCATAACTGTAAAAAGAACACACATGTCCTTTGCTAGAAAATGGATTGCTACCTTAAGGTGTAGATGCAAAATTGTACAGCAATTCAAATGAATGCATCCTAGCTGTACGCAGCATCGTGAGTGAGTTGTATAAATATAATCGAGTCATTAAAGCAAGTCACAGAAGACTCCACACAGCACAGTATCATTTTCAGAAGCCAAAAAAAGAAAAAGAAAAACAAATAGTTTTAGGGTGCATAATATATTAAATGATTTTTTTAAAGCAAGGGAATGATACACTCGGCATTCCTGAGAGAGGTTGCTGGGGGTGGGAAGATAGAAGATAGGAAGAGGAGCAGCTCACAGATGATGCTCTGACCTTGACCTTCACCCTACGTAGGGTCAGGTACTAAATATTTTAGGCTTTGTGGGCTGTGGAGTTTCTACTGCTGTAATGCAAAGGCCGCCTTCGAAAATATGTAAATAAAGGAGCGCGGCTGTGTGTTCCCCGGAGACCTCGTTCTGGCCCCTGAAATGGGGGCTCCGAGCCGTGCTCCGTGCCGTGAGATGCCCCTCTGACTCCTTTAAACCGCTTCATCGCCGACAACCCACTTGGCGCGTAAGCTGCACCGAGAGCGCCGGTCGCGGGTGGGCCCCGGCGGCTGCCTTCGCCAGCCCGCGGCGTGGGCCAAGGGACGTCATTCGTGATCGTCCTCCATTCCCGTTTCATGTATTAGTTTATGTGCAGACAATAACGTTTTAAAAACATTTAATAACAATAACAACAACAACAACAATAATAATAATAATAATAATAATAATAATAAGGGGAAGCGCTGGCCCCAGAGACATGGGGAGGTGCGAGGACCACAGGATTCGCAGGGATGTTTGAACCCTTTCCGAAACACGTCCATAGGGTCTGGGATGTGTTTGGCCTTGACACCAAACGTGGGCACCGTTGCCATTCTCCCCTGACAGTGCAGGAGGTCGCTGTGTTGAATGACGGAGACGATAGAAAATTTGGTGGGGGTATTTCTGCGTCCTGTGACTTACTGTGTCACCTATCAGCGCGCACAACCCCGGAGTGGTTTGGGGTGTAACTTTAGCTGGGTCATTGGTCTACATGATCACATTGAAAATAATTCTTTGTGGGTTTCAAACAAACTAGCCTGCACCTGTCGGGCGGTGTCGAGAAAATGCCCCTTCCCCCCAGCTCGGTCCCATCTCCGGTTCGGCAGAAACGGTGCGTTTGCAAAGCCCGGCCCGTTAGCGTTCCGAAGACGCGTGCTGGGGTTCATCCTGGGCGTTATCTGGGGCGTCGGGTTTTAACTCAGACAGGTGAGGCCGGGACACTCGGGCTGCTCCTTCGGTTCTTCACGCATGTGTCCCCATGGCTTCGGTGACCTCAGCTCACAGTTCACACTCCTGTCCTTCTTCCTCTTCCGGGAATCGGCAGCTGCAGGCATCTTCCTCCTGGGCGGTCTGTACTGGCCTCAGAAACGCTGCAAAGGGATCGAGAAGATGCTTATCTTTGCTGGTGTTTTCGTCATGGAACACTCACCTTGTGTAAGTCACAGTCACAGGACATCGCTAAGGAGCAGACCTCCTCCACCTTGATTTGAACAAACTCATCAACAAGAGACCTAATGGCAAGTATGAACCCTCTCTCAGCATTATTTGATTTAAGATTTTTTCTCTTTTTTACCAAATACTTTGATTAGTCCTGAAAACCTGATCTCTTTATTTCCTGCAATGGCTGAAACCAGTCTGAGCATGAATCACAGTAGCATTAAATTTGTCCTGTCCCAAACGTAACTGTAGTTTCAATGAGGGTCACTTAGATGACACATTAAGAGTTTCTTTTGAATGAAGTGTTTATGGCACCAAGATGTCAAAGATACTTCCACTCCTTCCACCTATTGGTAAGTAAATGACTGGGTTGTAGATTAGCTGCCAGGTTTTTCTTTCTCTATTAGCGTGAAATATTTGTGTTACTGCTGAGCAACTTTTAATCCTGAGCGGACATTTCTTACAGCTTGATAAAGCAAAAGGCCCTACCCCAGTTGTACATGCTTGTTACTACAAACAAACAAACAAACAAACAACTAAAACCCAACAGTTGCACTATGTCTAAGAATTTGTGAAATACTGACAAGACATGACAATGGGATGTCACGTCCAACTTATTTTATGAAGCTGGTATTAATCTTATGCCAACATCAGACAACGACAGTACTAGAAAAGAAAACTACAGGCCAACCTCCCTCATGAGTACAGCTGCAAAAATTCTTAACAAAATATTAGCAAATAGAATTCAGCAACATAGAAAAGGAATTATATACTAGGAGCAAGTGGAGTTTAGTCCAGGGATGCAAGGCTGGTTCAGTGTTCAAAAATGAATCTTCCCCACCAGGGAACCCCCCCACCCCCAAAATAAAGAATGAATCTATGTCATCCATCATCTTAACAAGAAAGAAGAAAATCGCGTGATCATTTCAATTGATGCGACCAAAATCATTTGACAAAATTCAATATTCAGGATTTTTAAAAAAATTCTCGGGAGTTCCCTGGTGGTGTAGTGGCTTAAGGCTTCGGTGCTGGTGCTGTCAGCACTGCGGCCTGGGTTCGATTCCCAGCCAGGGAGCTACCCACATACCAAAAAGCAAAACAAAAAAAATTCTCAGAAAATTAGAAATAGAGGAAGAGCTTCCTCAACTTGATAAAGAAGATCTACTAAAAATCTACAGCTCACATCATACTTTCTGGTGGGAAACAGTGCTTTCCCCCTAAAGTTAGAAGCAAGGCAAGGATATTCACTCCCTTTGCTCCTGTCCAACATAGTACTAGAAGCCCTAGCTAGCACAGTGAGCCAAGAAGAAATATACCAACAGGGAAAGAAAAAATAAAACTGTCCCTAATTGCAGATAACATTATGGTCTATAGAAAAATCCCAAGAAATCTACAAAATACTCTTAGAACTACTCAGTGAGTTCAGCAAAAATCAGAGGATACAAAGTCACTCTACCAACATCAACTATATTTCTGTATACTAGCAATGAATATGTGAAAACCAAAATTTAGGATACAATATCATTTGCAATTGTGTAAAAAATGTAAATACTAAAGCTTAAATTTAACAAAACAGGTACAGGACTTGCATGCTGACGACGACAAAATGCTGATGAAATAAAGAATATATAAATAAATGGAGAGAAGTACTGTGTTCATGGATGGGAGTACTTAACATAGTAAAGATGTCAGTTGTCCCCAAATGGATGTACAGATTTAACACAGCTGCTTTCGGAATCCCAGCTGACTGTTTGTAGATGGAGATAAGATTATCTAAAAACTTGTATGGAAATGCAAAGCAGTAGAGTAGCTAAAACAATCTTGAACAAGAAGAATAAAGTGGGAGGAATCACTCTGACCTCTACCCAATTTTAAGACTTCTTTTCTAGCTACAGTAACCAAGACTGTGTGCTGTTGGCGGAAGAATAGACACCAAGGTTAGAGCAGAAGAGAGAAACCGGAAGCAGCCCCTACACAGGTGCCGCCAACTGGTTTTTGTCAAAAGCAGTTCGATGGAGGATGGATGATGTTTTCGACAAATGGAGCTGGAGCCATTGGACATCTGTAGGCAAAAATAAGGTAAAATAAAATAAAATAAATCTGGGTGTCAACTTCTCACACTTTATACAAAACATAACTGAAAATGAACCACAGGTTTAAATGTAAAAAGCATTTAGAAGATGACGTGGGGGGGGGGGTCTAAGTCTTTGTGAGCGAGGGCTTGGCGAAGTGTCCTCAGACATGACTGTACATGAAACAAAAATGGGCAAATTGGACTTCATCAAAATGGAAAACTTTTTCTCCGCAGAGGATGCTGTGAGAGGATGGTGCAAAGGCTGCAGACGGAAAGACCAGACTTGCAAACCACACAGCCGACAAAGCAGCGGATCTAGAAGACAGAACGCACTCTCGACAGTCAGCAGTGAAACAGCCGAACAGTTCAGCTGGAAACTGGGCCAAAGACGTGAAGGGGCATTTCACTGCGGAAGTACACAGATGGGAAGGAAGGGCATGAAGAGATGTTCAGCCCTTCAGGAGAGGCAAATGACGACCCCAAGGAGCTGTCACCGTATACCTATTAGAACAGGGGAAATAAGAAACGGTGGCAGGTTGGTGAGGGTGAGGAATTGCTGCTGTCCGTACAGCTCTCTGGGAAACTGGGGCTTGCTTAAAGAGCTAAACGTGCACCTACCGTAGGCCCTAGCCATTGCACGCCTGGCATTTGCTTTGAGACATGAAAACTTGCGTCCACACAAAACCCGTATGTGATTCTTTAGAGCAGCTTCGAATGCAATAGTTAAAAACTGGAAACAACCAAAGCATCTCTGGGAAGGCGAATGGTGAAATATACTGGTCCAGCCGTACCACAGAACACTGGGCAGCAGAAAGACAACCGGAGTGAACTGGGGACACACGTCACGACTCGGGATCTCAGTGGCAGAAAGCTGAGTGAAAGGCCAGTCTCGGAGAAAGTCATGCAGTCACGACCCATTTCCATATCCTACGATTCCATTTCCCATCCTCGAGCTGACAAAACCGTAAAGATGGAGGACAGACTCGTGGCTGCCCGGGTCTGAGGGGGGAGGGGGAGAGGGAGCAGATGTGACAGTGAGGGACCGACAGGAGGGAGGTCTTCGTGCCTGTGGGATAGTTCTGTACTTTGATTGGACTGGGGTGGGGGTGGGGGGGTCACACCAGTCTACATTGGCGATAAAGTGACATGCACGAATTCACACGCAGTGCGCCAATGCCATCTGTGTGGTTTAGACATGTTACTATAGTTGCGTAAAACGGAACCCCACGTGGTACAGGAGACTTTCCTGTACTGTCTTTACAACTTCCTGTGAGTATAATTATTTCAAAATAGAGGGTTTCTAAACATGTCCTAACATTTTTTTCTAAATGGGATCCATTTACATTTCAACTCACTAGTTACTCATTAATTTTTTTGAAAATTATGAGTATCAAAGAGCAAAGCACAGAGGAAAAAATGACTAAAGGACTCCTATAGATGAATAGGAAAAGGACAGACAGCGTAATAGAAGGATGCTCAAAAGATTTGATCGGGCACTTCCCAAAAAGAGGAAATCCAAATGGCCATTAGAACATGAAAAAATGCTCCATGTCACCAGAAATCAGAGAAATGCAAATTAAAACCACAGTGAGACCTACCATCCATCCACCAGGTCAATAAAAATTAAGGAATCTGATAACAAGCGATAGCAAGGATTGAAGCAAAAGAAACTCTCCCCTGCTGCTGGGGAGTTATAAATGGGTGCCACCATTCTAGAAAACAGTTTGGTATGCCACCTAAGGACCAGGCATATCCGTAGCCAATTTTATTTCTAGGTAAAAACACCACCACCAAAGCACAGGCTTATCTACTGCTGAGATAAATACCCCAAAACTTTCAAACACCATCGTCTGAACTAGCTCCGAACTGGAAACAACCCAGGTGTCCCTAGTGTTAGCGCGGATCCACAAACAACGGTACAGGTAGGATGCCACAGTCATTCCATGGACCAGTATTCAGTGATGGGAGTCAGCTCAGGTAAATGCAACACTTGGATGAATCATAATGATACAATGTTGCATAAAGGAAAGAAATACCAGCAGATACAGGGTGACTGCACTTGTATGAAGCTCACAAGCAGCCAAATCAACTGTGCTCTTACGTAGCAGAACTATAAATAGGAGCAAGGAAGCAAGCAAATCGAGCTGTGGCCCCCCGCCTGGTGGGGAGGGCGGGCTTTCATCCGGACGGAAACCCCGCCTTCCGGGACCAGATAACATCAGTCTTGACCCCGCGAAGCAGGTGCTCATTTCACAGCTTTACACAAATGCAGGGTTTTTTCCCTGTGTGTTCTATTTCATAGTGTAGAAAGGTTTTATATTGTTTTTCAAAAGAACCTTCATAGCAATTTGGTGTGGTGCATCTTTAGCTAAGACTTTACTGAGATTGCCCCTCACCTATTTTTGACACTCCCAGTCTTAGGACGTGTTTCAGGTTATGTCCTAGCTCTCTGGAAGCACTCCACCCAGCTATGAGTTTCTCTTACAGTCTTATCTCTGGTTCTATCCTCCAGAAAAACCAAACCACCCAACCAAAACATAGGAAAGAAACCAGGTTGTCCCCATCCACAGACTTTTTTGAATAAATGGCAACAGGTTTTGCTTAGTGAGTGCTGACTCTCACCAGGCCCTCACCAACTTCCATGTAGAAATGGTGCAAGAAGGGAGTACATCCCGGAGGGTTCTTGTCACGTGCAGGTGGGTGTCAGGATAATCCATTTCACCGAGCCCATGCCGGGCTCCCTCTGAGGTCTCGGTGCCTCCTGGGGTGTGGGGGCCCGCTCAGGGTAAGGCCACTGACCAGCCTGAGGAGCAGTGTCCCGCGGCACGCTATTTTCTGATTTCTCTTTGCCGGTGTCTTGTATGCCCAGCTGAGTGGCGGGCGGGCGTGTGCGCGCTCACACTCACGCACGCACACGCACACACACGGCTACCCCAGGCTGTAGCACCCTTAACGTGCATGTTTCTGGAGCCCTAGGACCACGTTCTGCTGTCACCAGCCTTCTCCCCCTCGGCACTCTCGGCATTTGGGGTTGGGTGACTCTGCCGTGGGGCTGGCCTGTGCTGCGTAGGGGCTTGAGCAGGGTCACTGACCACCAGATGCCAGTAGCACCTCCTCCCCACCCCCACCTCCCAGCATGTGCCACCAAACTGTCCCCAGAGGTGGTCATGTGTCCTCTTGGGGACAAGGCCGCCTCTGTTTGGTAACCACCGTGCTTTCCTAGCCCAGCTCCTGTAACTGGCAGGAGGCCACTGTCTTCCTCTGTACTGTGGGAGCCCGGCCTGGGGGCCGGCGTGAGTGGGTTTGTCTCAGCCTTACGTCGCTTGAACAGGTACAGGAGCTTCTTTCTGCCCTGCTTCACCACGGAGAAATGCAACACGAGGAAGAACACCAGGAACAGCGCTGCGACGGCGGTCAGTGCCAGGAAGAAGGCCATGGTCTGGGGGCTGTGACCTTGAACCAAAAGCAAAGGAGACATGCATGCAGCGGCCCGTTTTCCCGGTGCCGGCGCGCTGCCGTTTGCAGAGCCCTGGTGACCAGCGCGAGCCGCGCCCGGGGCCCCTGCAGCCAGCGCACGAACACAGACGCTTAGGGGGTCCCCCAGAGGCCCACGGAGACGAGGTGCCGTGGTCGTTCTGTGCGTGGCCCTTCCGTCGCTCATGCAGAGGACGTGGGGCTCCATATCCCCTTTACTTGGCATTACCAAAGGGGCAGTGTCACCGGTTTGGTCACGCGTCCCCTGGCGTGGCTCGCCGGCGCGAACCGCAGACTAGATGACGGACCCCTGAGGGCACATCGGTGGGTCCCTGGCGGCCAGGGTAGGAGAGGGAGGGCAGGCCGGGGCCCGCTGTAGGCGGACACGCAAGGCCTCACAATTCGGGGGCGACTTAGATCCCAAGGGGGCCGCCCTGATGCAGTCACAGTGGCTTCGCAGCCAAGAAAACGGCCACCTGGCTCTGTCGCGGGGTCAGGCGTGGTGGCGGAGGGCGCCCCCGGAGAGAAGTCGGCCGAAGTCGGTCCACACACCACGTCGCTCTCCTTGGTCCCGTTGGCCAGCACGGGCTTTCCGTCCCGAGAGCAGCTGGGGCGGGCAGGGGGGAAGCGTTCGGACCGTTAGTGCAGGCACAGGTCCCGGCCCCGAGGCCACCGATGCGTCCCACCCGGCTCCCCGCCCGCTCCTCCCGCCCGCGGGCCCCGCCTGCCCCCCCAGGCTGGGAAGCTCGCCCCCCCCCCACGGCTTCTGCCCGCTGAGGCTCTCTCGCCCCTCCCCCAGCTGCTGAAGCACGTGGGCCCATGTCTGTCCCCTATGAAGACCCGTCAGCAGAAGGGTCAGGAGTTCCTAACCCTTGTGACGTGTTGTCATCAGACACAACAGGGTATGGGCCCCGGGTCTGTCCCTTCACAGAGCGACCTTGGGCAAGTCAGGAAAATAAGATACGAGGGCTGTCCCCCCAAATCCGGCCATAAATGCCTGTCTTTCACATTACCTGGCCGGATGCTTTCCCGACGGCCCTCGGATCCCTGCCCCCCGGGACTGAGGTGCATGACCCCAGTGACACGGTCTCACAGGGCTGACTCCCTCCCCACCTCCCCATACGTGGTAGCCACCCTCACCCTCGCCATCAGCGTCACCATGGTCCCCCTGCCCCTTCGCCTAACCCAGACCCCCGTTCCCAGGGCCGGGCCCGGCCCCACTTCCCGTGGGGCTGCGTTTCCCTGTCCCTGACGATGGGCGCCCCCAGACCGATCGGCTCAGGCCCAGCACTTTGAGGAGACGAGGACGTAACCGGAAAGGAAGAGCCTAAAACTGATCTCCAGGGAGGGAAGCGGACGGAGAAAGAGCAAAGGCGCGCAGCAGGCACGGCCGAAATCCTCGTCGTCGGAGGTGACGGGCCACGAGCTGGCCTTCGGGGTTTGCGGGTGCGTGGCCCTGAGCCCCGCGTGCCCTTGCCGGGGACAGAGCGTCGTGGGCCCCAGACCGCGCTGAGTAGCTCCTGTCCGGACCCCGCCAGCCAACGGGGACCCCCCCAGGTGGCGCCGGCTGCTTTTGCGACCTGTGGTGGCCGTGTTGGCCCAAGGACATCTGTGCTTTGGAGCAGAGGCCACGTGGCGTGCCGTGCTGGGCTCCCCGTCATCCTCGGTGCCGACTCAAGGATGAGCCGCTCGGTGAGGGAAGGGAAGAGGCCGCAAAGCGAGCGCAAAGCGAGCTGGGTCAACGGTAACTAGGTTCTACCAGCAATCCTTCTAGATTGTTCCTGGAGGACAGCCCACTTGGCCCATCAGGTCACCGCTAGCCCGCGCATGCCTGCGCTGCCGAGTCGCACGCTCCCCCGGTCCGCACCGGATAGGTTCAGGGGTTCCGTGCTAACCCAGGTCATTGTCAGTGAAAGGGGCCCGAACGTACTCTGTCCAGGGGCGACAGGTGCCGTGCTGCTGATCCTTGAACGTCCCAAAGTAGCAGTCTTGACAACCTTGCATAAAAGTGAAAGGAAAGGGAGAATTGTCATTATTTCACAACTTTCCCTCTGATGAACCTGATCACATCATAGAGTCAGTGATCGAACTCGAGCCACACAGATTGTTCCAGAATCCTGGAAACAACCCCCCCCCCCCCCAGACTGAAGGTGCTTCCGGCCGTGCACAGTGTCGCAGCTGCACGCACGGAAAGTACCAGATGCGTGGCGACAGCCAGGGTCGTGATTTCCAATGACTTCCGTCGATTGAAAAATAGTTTGTAAACATCATACCTCGGCGTCAGGCGTCAGCGGTCCGTTGCCCGTTACTGGAAGGTTCTCCAAATCCGCGTTGTATTTCGTATTCCAAGAGCCAAGACCTAAGCTACCGGCACACGCGCACTGGGGGGACACGAGCGCACCTACCCTCTCCGGTCAGTTCTTGCCCTCGGCCGCAGTCCTCTTCACACATGCTGCACCCTGCCCCCAGGCAGTGGAACCCCGAGATACACTCGCACTCTGCGTCGCTGGTGGGGGAGCACACCTTCTTGGTCCTGAAGACACCTGCAGATCCCCCCGCGTTACATGACATTTGGCCTCCAAAGCCGAGGAGCGGAGTTATGTTCTGCAGTAAGAACCCGCTCACCCTAACTCTGACGTCCCCATGGTTCGGACTTGGGGGTAAAGTTTCCCTTTAAATCCCAGTCGAAGACGTTCTCACATCTTGCTGATTAAAATTCTCTCTCGTCCAATGGATGTGCTAATACGTACAAAGCTCCACCCACAAGCACTCTGACAGAAATGATGCCACTGGACCCACATCTCTTGACACTTAAGACTTTCAGTAGAGATCTGTACACGAGAGAGTAAAAGCTCGTGTCCCCAGCAGGCACCGAGGGACGAGCGTCCCCTAGAGCGTACCTTCGCACTGCCTGCATATGTCACAGGCCTTCAGTCCGCTCGTGCTGGAGAAGCTGTTCGGAGGGCAGGGGACGCAGATCTGGTTCTTGTCTTTGCCGCAGAAAGTGCCTGAAACGGGCGGATCACAGCTGTGCGTGACAATGGACCAGCAGCCCCGGAAGCACTGTGAAGTTCATAAGGAAACTAGATTATGAAACAAGAGTTGGTTTTCTGGGTGCCACAGTGATAGACTTTATTTTGTTGGTCGACTTTTTAAAGATTTTACCTTTGCAAGACCGCCCTGGGCATAATCACAGAATTAAGAACAACAAAGTGTAGCTATCGCAACAAACAAACCCACGGAAAGAAAATGGTTTCCTGTGTCTGCCGAATAGAACAGAATGGCTTCTCCTGCGTGGTCCAGGAGGTCAGTCTGATGGGAGTCGGGAAGAGAGCAGTGTCCTTCGTGGCTATACTAAAGCTTAAATGTGTCTGCGTCTCCCCCGTCTGTCCCCCACACCCCGCCTCCTGCTCGTACTCTGCTGTCCCCCCGGCCTGAGCTCGGGTCCCCCCACACAGAATTTGCTGGGGCCTTGCCGTGTGCCACGCACTGCTGCAAGCCCGTCCTGTGATCCTCCCAGCGGTCGTGTGAGGTGGGCTCTCTATTGGCAGATGACAAACCTGGGACACGAGACGTTAAGCGACAAGGCTTGGTTCACACAGCTAAGCTGTAGCCTCCAAGAGCTATTTGTCACCGAATGGACCAAAGGCTATTAACGCAGAGCTCGATGGCCTGACGGCCGGGCCACCGGAGGCGCCTTTGCCCCAGACCGCAGCGAACCCACACGCCGCCTGGGCGCTCACCCGCCGGGCAGCTGCTGCAGGAGTCCTGCGTCGGTCTGGTCCTCTCAAAGTTCACGACCAGCAGCACAGCGGCCACCACGTTGTAATAGCCGGTCCCCATGATGAGCTCTTGCGTGGACACGATACTAGCAGAGCAGGTGGCAGAGGGTTTCAGTCCCCGTTGCTGGTCAGGGACACCACTGTGCAAGAGGCCAGAAGGTCCGAGAATGAGGTGCTGCCTCCTTCCAGACCTGCCCACGTTCCCGCCGGCCGCCGGGGGCGCGGGGCCGTGCCGCAGGGCTTCCCGGGAACTATGGGAAAGGGGCGCGTCCGCAGAGCCTCCGAGATACCGTGAGCCCGAGCAGGCGCACGGCTCGGCGCGGGGGCGCTTTCCAGGGCGGCTGGCCCAAACGCAGAAATGACAATAGCAAGAACTTTTGGGGACTTTCATGGATACTTGGCACGAGCACCCAGATTTCCACGATGCCGTTTGCTTGCTGCCCCCGAAGTGGGGCACCTCGCGGGTCGGCTCCAGGAGTCCGTCCCCCCACTGAGCAGCACGCGGAAAGCCCAGCCCCCCACTGCCGAGGTGCTGAAGCTCCTCTCCGCTCAACCCGGCACACTCCCGAACAGGCACATCTTTGCCCACTTTGAGATCTGAAGCTCAGACAGTAACAACATTCAGGAGTTAAGGGGGAAAATCTCTTTAGGCCAAGCTGCTGACCTTGAATGGACTCTGGAACAGATGTTATTAGAAATGAGAAGGGGAAAGAGGCTAGAAAAGCACGAAGAGCCTCCACTCTCACCCCGTCTGCACCCCCCGCCTGCCCCGCACAGACAAACCTGGGGATGTCAGGGCTGACGGAGAACCTTCCACCGCGCTCTCGGAGCCTGGAGGTTCTGCTGCTGAGACCACGGAGGCAGGTTAGACAAACACGGGGTGACTCAGCCGGGGGTGGGGCCTCGCGGGAAATCCCCGCCGCCACCCTGAGGGAGCCCACTGCGTTATTTGCTGACCCCAAAGCCCCACTGTCCCCACTTAGTAATGGCACTTTAGACTGTTTCTTGGAAGCAACTCGCTACCATCAGGACATGGCTCAGATGGCTCTGGGAAAAGGGTGTTGTCACTTTCTTGCAGTTAAAAATAGGAGATTTGAGGGATGAAGTCCTCTTCGAAGTAAGGAGCAGCTCTTGTGCCCAACGCCGCCCCCTAACGCTGTCATAGTGATGCTGCAGCCGTCATCCCCGAGTGCAGCTGACCTACCGGGCGACAGATGGGCACTTTAATGACTACTATCCCGAAAGGACCCCTGGGAGTGGGTGTCCTGTTATTGTCATCATCGCGGGACGGCGTGATGGAAATGAGGACATTGCAGCTAGGTGTATGGGCGGATGCTCCGCAGGACGGGGAGCCGGGATCCGAAGCCATGGCCACCTGACCCCTGTGTGCTGTGCACCTTGCTGTGCGGGCGAGATGGGGGCGGGGGCACAGGAGGGAGAAATGGCGGGGAATGGGGACGGAGGGAGGCATAGAACTTATGTGGCCAGGTTACACTATTGGATAAAGTTGAGATCCTATGAAGGCTTCCTAGAAAAGCATGAATTTCAAAAACGTTTTTAAAAAAGGAAGAGGAGGAGGGGGAGGGGACGGATGGAGGGCGGAAGGGGGAGGGCTTTAGAGACTCGGGATGAGACTGTCCCACACTGAGTGTCTTCCCAAAGACACAGCCAGGAGAACTAATAGCCAGAGTGGTTTTGGTTAAACCAGATGACTTTTCCAGTAGGATCTACTCGGAAAAGAGCTCCCCCCCACACACACACACACCCCTCAGGAGACAGGGAGGTTTGGTCCTGAATTGGGGGTGAAGGGAGAGGAGGAGAAAACTAATATTTACGAAATGTCATCTATGCGTTCTGCACGCTGTGTCTCTATTGTGCCATCGCCCTTCTTAGAAACTTCCAGAAAGGGCCCACTCTCGTCCACAAAAGGAAACCTGGACCCCCACAGTGCAGTATTCAAGGACCTCCTGGGTCAGAACTGAAGTTGTCTTTTTTGAAAATGAAGATCGAGTTCATCTAACTAAAATTCACCACTTGGAAGTGTGCATTTCGGGTATACGTACTGCGGTGTACAACCATCACCAGCATGTAATTCCAGAACATTTTCACGGGAGCAAAAAGAAACCCCATATCCATTAGCTGTCACTCCCCTGTCCCCCTCCCCCAGCCCCTGACAACCACTGATGTACTTCAGGTCCCCATAGATGATCCCGTGCTGGACATTTCCTGTAAGTCAGGGGTGTCCGCCGTTTTGGCTTCCCTGGGCCACACTGGAAGAAGAACTGCCTCGGGCCACCCACGAAATACACCCACACTAATGACAGCTGGTGAGCTAAAAACATCTCGTAATGTTGTAAGAAAGCTGACGAATGTGTGCTGGGCCGACTTCAAAGCCGTCCTGGCCGCACGTGGCCCGCGGACCGCAGGGTGGACACGCTGGCTATAGATGGAGTCACGCCGTACTTGGTCTGAGATCAGGTGCATTTGACCTGGCATGTCTTCAGCGTCCGTCCCTGTCGTGGCCTGTGTCAGTGCTTCGTTCCTTTTGGATGGCCGATGACATTCCGTCACGTGGATGGGCCACAGTTTGTTCCCCCATCATCAGGGGAGGGTCATGTGAGCTATTGCTACTTTCTGACTCTTACGAGTGATGCTGCTGTGGATGTTGGGGTGCAGGCGTTTGCGGTTCCCCGGGGCGTGGACCGAGGCGTGCATTCGCCACCTGAGACGGCAGCTCTGTGCCCCTTGTGTCCCCCACAGCAGCTGCGCCGTTTGTGTTCGTTCCCACCAGCCGTGCACGAAGAGGTCCGGCTCCTCCACATCCTGCTACCACGTGTTATTTTTCTGGGGTTTTTTTAATGAAAAAATTTTTTTATTATAACCATCCTAGTAGGTGTGAACTGGCATCTCATTGTGGTTTTGGTTTGCTAGGCTTCCCCCACACCCCCCTCCCCCATGCCGTGGGAGCAGAGGACACAGCACGTGGTCAGGGGCCCAGGCCTTGCCGTCAGGCCGCCCTGCAGGGCTCTGGCCTCTGGACCGTGGACAGTTTTACGACCTTGGGCAAGTCTGTAACCGCCTGAAGTCTCAGTCTTCCCAGTGATTCTCAATGACAGCTATTAACACGAGGTTCGTTGTTTTGGGATCTTCCTTCCCTAAGCCCTTCACACCGATCATCGGTACCATGACCCAGAGCAAGCAGCAACAGAGAGAAAACACATGGGCTGCCTCCAGAACTTTCTCCCCAGTGCGGAGGGTCACCGTGCCGGTCTGTGGACATTGTGGGGTCCCCGGCTCTGCCTTCAGCGGAGTCAGCTGGGTGTAAGGATTACACGGCTGATCGCCACCTCCTGGCACTTTCCCAGCCGCAGTCTCACCAAGTGACCTCCTCGTGTACACGTGGTACTCTGTGTTTAACATTGAGCATGACATTTAACCAGGTGATATTTTCATTGAATTAAATGCTACTTGCTCATCTACATTTGAGAGACTCTGTGGGCAGAGATGTTACCTCCCTTGAAAGGGACGCGTGTGGTTTCCCAGCACAGTAATTAGCTCACTTTTTCAAGCGGGGCCAGTGACAGAAGTCTGTACTGAGCTAACCGATTTTCAAGATTAGTTTTATCAGCCTGCAGGTCAACAAAATCAAGCACTGGAGAATTATTCTACTGAAGGCATTGAACAGCTTTCTTCAGGGGTTTGAAGAGTTTTATTCATGTTCATCTTACTGCATTCTTGTTTAAGAAAATCACCATAGGAAAGCTCAGGCAAATTCTGGAGTTAACCAGATACACATACTCCCTCAGCGAGCAAAGGTGAGACCACCTCATTCTTGGAAATTTTTACCTTCTGCAGAGCAGTACCTGAGAAACAGCAACTTGGAATTAAAATTCTATCAGTGCAAGTTTTATTTGCTCTAAAATGTGTATCACCTTGCTTTGTCCATTTTAGAGTTCTAATCTTTCAAATGCAACAAAAGTGTCATCTCTTCTGTGAAGGCCTTCCAAATACACTGGCGGTGGCCCCAAGCACACAGCAACGCATCAGCAGTTCTAGCAATAATGTTTCTTCACTTTCTAAACATCTCATCCCAGGTCAGGGACTAGGTTTCATTTTCTTTTTATTGACCATGGGTCTAATACCGAATATCTCAAGTGAGTGTGCTTTGAGGCTGAAGAGCTTAAAGGTGCAACTACTCTAAACAAGATCAAGACCACCTTTAGAAAGAAAACTGCCCCTGAAAATAACTTTCTGTAAAAATACGCTCTTGTCCAGTCTCCCAGGACACATCTCAGAGGCCATCTCATCCATGGAATTCGCACTATTTATACTTTTTATTTCCCAAAAGATCGATTCTTTCAAGTCTCGGGGTCCCAAGCGCTACCCCAAGCATCTGCCCAGCCCAGGCCGCCACGGCTGCTAGAGCTGGATGACACGACCGCCCCGGCGTGCGAGGAAGCAGGTTCCAAAGGACCCGGAAACGAGGAGAAGGCGGGTGGAGTAGGGAGAGACGGGAGCACGTGAGGAAAGGTGGGGCTTAGCCGTCGCCCAGTTTGCTCACTTTTCCTCCCTGTTCACACTCTCTCTACGTGATGTCCCCTGCTACAAGAATGACTCGTAAACAGTCACTCCCGACTTCGGATCACCTCCGGCAGTGCAGCCAGGGCAGACGTGGGAGGCCCACATCTCTTGTGTCCAAACATTTAGATGTTACTCGTCGAGGTAAGTACACTGTTACACATGTCCTGTCCAGGGCAGGGCCCCGCAAATCTCCCACACGCACGCACGCACGCGCACGACAAAGAGTGTCTCTGTGGCTGGGGACCTGGCGCTTCAGGCTGGCACAGAGGACACCTAACTCCACATCGGCTCCATCGCCGCCAGGTAAACGCCCACAGTTCTCGTTCTGTGTCTTGGAAATGGCAAGGTGGCAGCGTCGTCGTGCTATGCTCCTGCCTCGGAGAGCAGGGCTGGCACAGGGAAAAGCCACGTGGGCTGTCACATCCTTCTCAGACACCTGGGATGGAATCCATTCTTGCAAAATCCGTTTCTGCGTAGGAATACTGGGCAAAGTGTGATTTCCCAGAAATCCCAAGGGTCCATTTTCTTGATGCAACTTATGTCCCCGTCTGTGGTTCTGGAAGTCCTTGCGAGTTAGCACGGAATCCCCGCAGCTGCCGGGGGCCGGAGGTGGCCTCGGCAGTTCCTAACAGGCCACTGCACGTGCGCGGTGGTGACCTAAGAACTGCGGTCCAGCCTCTTTACTGGAATCAGCTAGAAGGACACTGAACCCCCACATTGCAAACAGTTTTAATTATTATAAAAATATTTAGTAAAATTGAATTAAATTTCTAAAAATAAAAGGTCTCAGATGTATTTAAACAATTTTAGGTATTTCATATTTATCCATTTTATTTTATTTTTTAAAATGTTTTTGAAATTCATTTTTATTATCATTTGCTTAGGAAAAGCTTTTTTTCTTTTTTTTACTTCATTTTTATTGTTAGACTTATTGGGGTGACATCTGTTAGCAAGGATTACATAGGTTTCACATTTTATTTATTTTATTAGATAATTTGAAACTTAGAAGAAAAATAACTTTAAAAAAATAAACATGAAAAGTAACTTTAGTTAAATTCTATATACTTACATTTACATTTTCTGTTACCTGTATACAAATTCTGTATACTTTGACTACACAATTATATTTTATTTTATTTTTTTATCTTTTAAGTCAGTACTGTCAACGAAACACAAATTAGGTGAAAATCTCAAGTATAGCAAATGAAGGCAAGAAAATAAATTTTATTTTTCAAGTGTGTAATCATTTATGAATGATGTGTCTCTCCCACCCATCCAGACATTTCCAGGCCACTGGGGGACATTCAGACCTCCATAATTAAACTCAGTCATCTGATATTCTCCAAACTTGGTCACAGAAAAACAATTTCTTTTCTTAACAGATTTCTCTGTGGAAATAGAACAGAACACATTTACCACTTTTTTACTTGATTTGCCACTTTCAAATGTTTAGATGGATGGCACGTGAGCACCGTTTCTACACCTGCTCCAGGCCCCACGAGTGTCAGTGAAAGTGGTGAGAGGCACATAGTAGGCGTTCAAGAAACCGTTATTAAATGAGTGAATGGATGGATGAGTTTAACTCTAGTCCATAGTCTGCCTGCCTCTTCTTACCCTAATGTTTTGCTTCTCGCTCTCTGTGTTGGGAAATGGTCTGGCGGGCACACCTCAACCTACCCTGTACAGTTAGTTCTCTCTCCTCTCCAGTCTCACATAAAAGGCTTTACTGCCAATGGCTGACGTTTACCGAGGGCTTCCGACCTGCAAGGCACCAGCCTATGTGTTCACATAGTTTCCTCAGATATACCGCCCCGCAGCCTTCATCCTTACTTTACAGATGAGACACTGGGGCACAGAGAGGCTGAGTGGCATGCCCAGTGTCACCTGGCTGCTAAGGAAGAGACAGGGTGCAACCTTGGCTGTCTGGCTCTAGAGCGCACACTTACCAAGAACTCCTGTGCCAGGGCCTCTTCATCTTGTGGACCCCACGCTTGTGGATCCCCTACAGAGCAATGTCCTTAAGTTTTTAAAATGTAATACAAAGACTTACAAAGGAGTCCGACTATATGGAAATACAGTTACCAAATATTTAAAAAACCAACTTGCGATGTGGTAGTATGTGGACTTCTTCATTAACATCTACCTGTCATAATTTCAAATTAATCTTGAGTGTAAGTGGTATTTAGGATATCTGCAAGACTGTAAGGTGATCTGAGAATAAGTGAGTTCTCCGGGTACTACAGCACAGGTACGATTCCTTTGGCTATGCTTTGCGAATTATTAAATTCTAAATAGATGAAATGAATTTCCATTCGAGATTAGTGAAAATAAAAGGTGTCATTTTCCCCATCCAAGTTGACAGACACCTGAAGTTTTTCTGTGCCCACTGGGCATCTGTGGACCCCAGAATCACAGCCCTAGGACGAGGTGTCTTTGCTACCTCTCATCCTAAGGTTAAGTGTCTTATTTTGAGACACGCACTTAGTCCTTCAGTATTTTAGCTCTGGAAATTGCTCTTCCTCCAGTAAGAGCCATGTCCACTTGGATTATTTCTTCTTTCAAACTCTTACAGTAGGTCGTGTCACTGTATCTTAAGGGAAAAACTCTTATACAATTTCTATCCTTGGCATCTTCACCAAATTAGCACATTTTTATGGTTTATCACTTTCTATGTTCCTCTCCCATGGGCCCTTCAGCACCGAATTTAAACAGATTGTGACAATTGATAAATGTGTTCTAATAATAATAGCTAATACTTATGGGTTGCTTCCTCCATCACAGATGTTGTGTTCACCACATTATTCGATTTAGCCTCATCAACTCTACAGGTAAGAGCTTCTCTTTCAATGTTAAAGAAACAGCTGAGCAAGTTCAAGTAACTTAGCCACGTAGCGACGGCAGCATCTGAGTCCTTACTACAGACCAGTGTTCTAGCGCTATCT
Source organism: Lyroderma lyra (assembly GCA_004026885.1). Lineage (NCBI taxonomy): Eukaryota > Metazoa > Chordata > Mammalia > Chiroptera > Megadermatidae > Lyroderma > Lyroderma lyra. Next base: position 34,632 of record PVJL010005618.1, read on the forward strand.
CTATTAACTCTTTTTATCCTCACAACACTTTGAAGTTATCCCTGTTTTATAGAGAACTTGAGGCATGAAGAGTAAGTAACGTGTTCAGGGTCACTTAGCCAGCATGGGGCAGAGCCGGACCTAAACCCAGACAGGCCACTCTCAGAGCCACACCATGCTTCCACATTTAAGGAACTGAGAAGTCAGAGATGGAACCCAGGTCTTCTCATTCCATTTGGCCGAGAGTTAGGACTAACTCAGGAGCTACTTGTGATGGACCTACTCATTCCTATGAATGAATAGAAAGATGTGTTGACTCAGCAGCCAAGAATGAGGCTGTCAGTTCAGTAGTTTTGAGAGCTGAATGGGAAACCACATTCGATCTCATGTTAAGTAAATGACTGCCAAGAAACTGACAATTTAAACTCTGAAAATTGTTATGAAGAGCAGAATCGATAGCCCATAGTAGCTACTTTTTAAAGGGAGCCAGACTAAAAAAAAAAAAAAAAAAAGTATTAAGTAAACAAGTGTCCTGTATTTTAACAATCTGTGGTAAGTGGGCCTCAAGGAAAGAAAGAAGGTTCAGTCAAAAGGGCAAAGGCAGGGAGTCAGGAAAGTTCTGCTGGATTCAAATGAGTACTGCCGGATGGAATATTGATTACTTCGCCCATTGGGACGAATGTTGGCCTGGCTCCTGGATCATTTTACGTTTCCGAGGTTATTGGAATCTGAAAACATCTTGAAGCAGAGTAAGAATTTTAAAACCTACAATAGTAAATAAGGAGAAGGGACTCGCAGTTCCTTAAAACTCGGTGTTTTTTCTAAGATCGCCAAGCTACAGGCAGGCATTACGCTTCACATTCTACAAATGAAAAGTTATTTAAAGCTTGTGATAACCCGTATTGAAACTCTAATCAGATCATACTCTAGTTCCAGAAACAGAATGCCAGTAACAGCAGTGTTTCCCGAGGTAAGAAACAAAAAGGCGGTGTCTGAGCCATCAGTGCTGAATACACTGAATACAGCAGAGCCTGGACTTAGGAGACTTCAAAGCACCGAGGCCCCGGGAGCCTAGAACGGGTTCAATGCCGTCGTTCCCCTGTGTACTCGTGGGCCTCCTATACCAGACCCAATCAGGGACGGGGAGCTGGGAAGGGCCGATTTCCTGCCTCGCAACGGCCGGCCGCGACCCTCCCCGGAAGTTCATGGAGTCGGCGAGGTGCGGCGACGCCAGGGCGGCGGAGACCCTAACCTGACTGGCCAGATACCTCTCGCCGCCCACAAGGAAGTGGCCCTGAGGTCGCTCTTGACACGGGCCGCGGGCCGCAGCGCTGAACTTGATTCGAGCCAGCGGGCGCAGGCGGATGAGAACGCGCCCCGCCCCGCCCCTCGCGCCCCGCCCACTGCGGCGCGGCCCGGCCAATCGCGGGCGCCGCCGTTGCCGCGCGCGCCCGGCCGCAGGAATGGACCTTACGTCACTGCGGCCGGGCCAGCCCACTTCCGTCGCCCGACTGGCCGTGGGAGTGTGCTGTGGCCCACGCTCGGGGGGCATTTCGCACGGGGTTGGGGCAGAGGCGAAGCTAGCCCCCGGGCCCCTCACAGACCTCGGCGTCAGAATTTCCCCCTTGCGCCAGCGCTGCCTCAAATGTCAGGGCTCGCCCACTCTCCTCCGGTCTTGGCGGTCTAACCTTTAGGGGGCTCCGGAGGGGAAATTCGCCGGCTCCGCCGGACCTCTCCGGAGCGTGCCCTGAACCCAGCCTTTAGTGCATGTTGAAAAATACATTTATTTAAGGCCGCACATGGTTTCCTTATGCCCAATAACTTCCAGTTTAACACTCCCAGATCCCGCATAGCGAATAGAAAACAGGTGAGAATAACAACGTTAACTTCCTGCTGCACATGAAATTTCCCACTCACCTCGGGTGAAAGCAGTTTAACGTGGGGAGTATAATTAAGATAATAAAACGGTTGAAATCGTAACGTAAATTGAAGTGTTCTACAAATGTAAAAATCTATAACCATATTCAAAGAAAGGAAGGACCAGCTGATAGGGCGAAGTTAGGATCGTTCTCGGCAAGCATTTATTGAGCACCTGCTTTGTGCCAGGGACTGCAGTAGATGCTAGGGATTCAGCCGTGGCCAAGACAGGAAGGTCCAGTCATGGAGTTCACAAGATTGAGGGGAAACAGATAATAAGTAAACAAAAGACAAGAAAATGCTACGATAGGTGCTATCCGTGAAATAAAAGAATACCTTCATGGGAAATAAGTGTGTTATTTAGCAAGACAAGATTCAAGATGTAAGTCACCCATGAAAAAATAACCTGGCAGTAGTTTCTTTGCAATTTATGGTGATCAGGCTAATTCTCGGGAGAGTTGCTGTGGGAACTCTCAGAAAGACTCCAGGTGACTGTTGCTAAGGTCAAGGAGGCAAAAACTTTACCTCCACCTTCTCAGGGTCTCTGGCTGGGCCTGAGAATGAAATTGACCTGAAAAGGTGAACAGGAGAAAAGCATACACGTTTATTTAACAGAAGTTTGTACATGACCTGGGAGCGGCCTTAAAGAAATGAAGACCCAAAGAAGTGGCAAAACTTAAATGCTTACATACTGGTTTGAACAAAGAGTAGCAATTGTGAAAAAGTTAACTAAAGTGGGGACACTAAAGGAAGCTACGACTTATTTTTAATCAGGTCTCTTTGTACAAACTCTGCCAGACTCAACAGCCCTCTCCTTCCTCCTGGCACAGGGAGGGCTGTTCTCACGTAAGTTTCCTCTGCTTTTAGGGAGAACATTGGGAACCAGAGTGCCTTTTCTGCACCTGTGCTTTTTTCAAATGCCTTTAACTCGGAATGATTGCTGTGCCAAGGTAGCATATTTGGAGGTGGCGTGCCCTAAACTCCTTCACTGATGTTATGGGCACTGTTTCTCCATGGTTGAACTGCGAGCTCCACGACGCAGAACAATATTTCTTAGTTAAATGTTGCAGCTGCCACAAGAAAGCGATGAATTTAAGCTCCTATAAAAACAGGGAGAGGGGTTCCCTGGTGGTGCAGTGGCTAGGCTTTGGCGAGCTCAACGCTGCGGCCTGGGTTCGATTCCCAGCCAGGGAACTACCCGCCCCCTCACCCCCTGCAAAAAAAAAAAAAAAAAAAAAAAGGAAAAAAAGAAAAAAGTAAACGGGGAGAGTCTTTGAGTTTGTACTTCCCACGATGCATGAAGACTTGTCAGGTGTTGAATAAACAATGTAGTGGATAGGACAGGGTACTTCTACCTGGAAATAAGAGACTGTACGAAGAAGTGTCTTTGTTGCCAGTCCTAGAGCAGGGTTTTTGGTAAATGGTTTAAATTTTTTACTTTGTTCTGTGAACATGTGATGAGAAATAGTTATGAACTATAAAGTTAAGAGTGGATGACTGTTGATGACTTATTAATAAGTAATACTGATGAAGTGTCTGGTGGGCAGAGTGTGAAATTTGGCCTCAGAATATGTGATTTGGCCAAGACTCTGCAGGACCTTATACAGTCATTTCATCCGCTCTGGACCTCACGCTCTGTACCTGTGAAATCAAAATTATGTTAATACCTGCCAGGAAGTCAATACATAATGACTAAAACCAACAAATGAGAAGTATCAATAACAAAATTAGCATACTGTTTAAAAATACTGAGATAATTACCCGAAGAAATCATTTAAAGAGTTGAAAATCTGCCTCTGGAGAGCAGGGCTGAAGGGTATGAGGGACTGAGTCAGAGGCTGGTGTTTTTCTTTATGAACCTTTTAATGCCGTATCAGCGAGCTATTGCTGTGTAACAAAATCTGAGTGCTACCTAGTGTGCAATTTGGCATGGTGATCTGCTTCCAGTAGAGGTACAGGTTGGTGGAGCAGTTCCACATATGTTCGTTTTGAAACCCTGGTTGAAAGGATGGCAGCTCCTTCCCCAGGGGAAATCTCTTCCTGTGGCATTGCAAATATACACAAGAGCAAGCCTAATCATCAGGTCAGTGCTTTCCAAGGCTTTGATCAGGTCATGTCTGTTAACATTCCATTACCCAAAACAAGGGCAAACTCAAAGTCAAGGGGTAGTACCCTCCACTCCTGCAGGGGAAAGAGGAAAGAGTGAATATTGCTGAAAAATCATCTAATCTAACATAAGGAATACCTGAGTTTTTAAAACTGTGTGCAATGTATTCATTTGATAAAAAATTAATGCTGACTTAGGTCCATTTCAGCTTTGACGGTGCAGATGTCTCAAGGGTGTTAACTGAGGTTCATTCTTACTCTTTCACTGCTGAACCACACTTGTCTCATTACTTTTATTCTGTCATGGTGATGTCATGCTGTCGTAGGTCACTGGCATCATCTTCTCCATACAGGTTTGCTGTGGGGACAAGAGCAAAACAGCCCGTCTTCTCCTGCTTTTCCTTCTATTTACCTAAACCCCTCCTTGGTTCTTGAAAAATACATCTGACCACTTGCCTCTTCTGCCTGTCTCCCCTACTTCCCATTCTCCTTCAAAGCTAAAAGGAGCACTTGACTGCTTCCTTTGCAGATTGCCAAAGGTGAAATCATTGCAGAATTCCCAAAACGTTTTCTTCTGATAATACGACATGATTCCAGACACTTAAGGTTTTTGCATGAGTGCAGAGTGTTGCATAAATGAATCTATTTACAGTTTTTTTTTAAAAAAAGTGTAAACCGCTCTCACCACCATCGTTAAGGCTCACATGAGATCTCATAATGTGCTTTGTTAACCAACAAAGAAAAATAACGTTATTTCTTGAAAAGAAACATGTTTCCAACATCTAAATTGGAACTTTAAAAATACTGACATGCTTAAAATACTGTTTGCTCTCATGTATTACCGCTGAGAGTGCTAAGTGATTCATTCAGCTTGTATGGAGTCGCTTAGGTGTTTCCCACTTCTGGCCCTTTACCCTCCAGGTATACCTGCGCGAGTGGGACATGTAAACAAGGTGATCAGTGCAGTGCTGTCTACAGAGAAAATGATTGGAAATAACCTAAGTGTTATAAGCGGGACCCCAGTAAATAAACTATGGGACATGCCAACAATGGCATACAATCTATACATGGGGGTGGGCGTACATTTTTGCTTTGGGAAGCTAAGATACTCAATAAGGCAGGGGTGGCAGGAGGGGAGTGCAGAACAGTATGTATCGTCTGCTACACTTTTCTAAGTAGGAAAATGTTTGCTTGTGCTTGCATAAAGAAATACTAGAGAGATGCCCAAGAAACGAATAACGTTGTTATATGTAGGGAGTGGGGATGGAACTGCATGGGGACAGAGATAGCAAGGAGCCTAACTGTTCAATATAAGCCTTATCTCTTGGTTTTTGAAACTGGTAAAAGTATCAATATTCAAAAACTTTTAAAAGTAAAGTTTGAGATTGCAATTTCAATATATTTAATCAATTACTTGTTAGATTTATGTGCTCAGCGTTGCTCTAATCCCGTGGATACAAAAGCAGCACTGGCATCTTTTTAAAAACTCCGAGAAGCTAATGCACGTGAACAAATTACCAGGCGTTACTGAGTTAGTCGTACAGGGACTGGTGACCCAGCGTGGGAGACAGAAGGCCAGGAAGACCCTGAACAAAGAATCCTAACAGAGCGGAAGGAGCTTCAGGAAAGAGGAGAAGTGCATAGAGATCGAAATGCAGAGAGGAACAACTTTATTTGATGAAAACGTATGTTTAAAGGGAGAAGCCACGGCTCTCAAGTCGGGCCCGGCACTTAGGGGCTGCGGCAAACAGCGGGTTAAATCCAGCGGGTGTTGCGGGCAGGTCGGAGCGTGCCATTCGGGGCGGGGGGATTTCGTGAGGTGCGCGAGCCCACGGGCTTCTCACGCTCCTGAGTGTCCCAACTGGAACCAGAGGCAGGCCGCCCCGCGCGCTTCTCCGAGGTGGGCTCTGCCGACCGACGTTACGCACGCGATGCGAGCGGCGTGCGTCTGCGCAGTGAGGGGCTGAGGCGCCGGGGCGGCGGCGCGCGCCTGCGCAGTGCGTAGCTGAGGGCCCGCGTCGGGCGGCTATCGAGTGTGCACGCGTGCGTCCCCCCTTTAGTCCGGTTTGGGTTCATTTGTCCCCGGCGCAGAGGTGCCACCGAAGGGGCCGAGAAGCCGCGTCTGTGGGAGGAGAGGCGAGGCTCAGGTCGGGGCCTGGGGAGCGCGGCGCGTCATGGCGCTGAGGGCGGCGAGGGGGGGCACGGGACCTCGGAAGGGAGCGCCCCACCCTGGCTCCCCGATCCCGCGCGGACCCCTGCCGGCCTCCCGCGGCGTCTGAGGAACGTAGCGCTTTGGAGAATAAACAGATGATTGCCAGCGTAGTAGGAACTCTGGGGCTTCCAAAACGATGTGCACAGCATCCCGCCACTTTGGAATTAGTTGCTCCTGTGCTTACTGAGATCGTTTTATTAAAATCTATTTTGCACGGACAACAAGCTGTCCAGAAGAACAGGCCAAAACCTATTCAGACCCTGGTGTAGCAGCTGACGTTGGCAATGAGAGAACTAAGTACAGAGAGAATCCAATCGGGTTGCTTTTAGTGAGGGGGTTTTCCCATCTTCATCAGAAAGAAAAGAAAAAGTATTCAAATTTTAACACCAATAACCCCCCACCCCGAATTTTAAGTACAATTACTGGAACTAAAAAAAAAAAAAAATCCCCTCTAAAAACCTTACAGACTAATTACCGAAGACTGTGTATTTAGCTTTTTGCCCATGAAATTGTTTAGTCTTTTCTCTAAAAACTAGTACTTCAAAAAAAGAAGACTTTTTATCTCCCTGCATAGCGTAAAATGCAAGACCCATGTCCTGTTTTTTTTAGAAAACTTCATCTGCAATATTATTAGTAATTAGATTTAAAAGATTTGGTAAGAAATTAATTCGAGCACATATTAGTAAGCTTACTCTGTTTTCATCTCAAAAATACAATAGTTGAAATTCTATTCTGTAAACCAGTATTGACCCAAAATGCTTTTTTTGTGTTCAGGTGTGTTGGTCTGTCAGAACTTGTTCCCTGGAAGGCACTTAGTTTGCTTAAAATGTTCCTAAACTTAACATTTTTGGTTGTTCCAAGGTCGCAGTTGAAGTTTTTTGAAAAATCTTTTTTTCTGTCTTTTTTTCTTTAATTAAGTCTTTAAAAAATACAACGTAAAAATGGCATCAAAAAGAGCTCTGGTCATCCTGGCCAAAGGAGCAGAGGAGATGGAGACGGTCATCCCTGTGGATGTCATGAGACGAGCTGGAGTAAGTCCCTCCGCGTGTTCTAGCCCTCCCCCTTCTAAAGGCAGTTTTTGATTTTTAAAAGTCATTTGGAGTAAAATGGTTACTTTTTGAAATATTTTGAACGTACACAAAATATACTGTATAATAATAACCTGTATACCCACTGTCCACATTAATACTTCTTAACATTTTACCATGTTTCTCTCATTCTGCATGTCTGTATTATGTATATACATATATGTGGTATATAACCATAGTAAACATTTAAGTAGCATTTACTGAGTGCTAGGTATGATCCTCAGCACTTACATAAACTTGTTTAAATCTTAAAACAATCCTGTAACATACTGCCATCCTTATTTGACAGTTGAGGAAGCTGAGGCACAGAGGCGCCAAATAAAGTGTCCCCATTGTAGAGTTAGTAATTGGAGGGCTCCGTGCTCAGTCCAGGCGGTCTGGCCCCAGAGTCTATTAACCCCTACATCCCTCTGGTTCTCATAAGTGAAGATACACGTGGATCCAAGTAAAATTTCTGCTTAGTATTATACTGTATGTATATGCCGCAATCTATATAAATTATATTCTTTTATTACTTTGTTTCATGGCATTACAATTCTGCAGTATCCTTGTGTGGAAATTTTTCCGGGCTCTATGCATAAAAGTGGACTTGCTAGGCCAAGGGACAGCCCCTAGTTGATGTGACTAGGTTTTGTCGCTTGATCCAAAGTACCAACCTGTGAGAGCACCAGCAGTGTAGGAAAATTCCCATATTTCAGGTACCAGCTTTAGGGTATTGTCAACTTGGTAAATGTTTACAAGATAAAATGTTTCATTGTTTTAACTTGGATTTTGCCTTAAGAAAGTACCATGAGTTTTAAATGGGAACAGTAACTTTGCAAGATGGATTATTAATAGAAGGATCAAATAATTTATTAGTCAAACCAGAACACTTGTGAGAGAAAGGACACTAACCAGACAGGGTGCTGGGACAGCATCTGTAAATCAGCACCGTCCCAGGCAAACTGGGACACACCTAGTTATTAAATATATTTTCCTAGCTTATTAGCTTAAAGGCAGCATGGTTCTGTTGCAGTATTTCCTGCCAAGTTATTTTAAACACAGGGCAGCTGTGAAGATGTTACTCTGTTTCAGTGTTCTTAAATAACATGATGACGTCTTTCTCTTAGATTAAGGTCACTGTCGCGGGTTTGGCTGGAAAAGACCCTGTGCAATGTAGCCGAGATGTTGTCATTTGTCCTGATGCCAGTCTGGAAGATGCAAAAAAAGAGGTTTGTTCTCCATACTTGGAACTAATCATCCTGTGTATTAATCAGTTTCTTCAAATGTCTTTTGAGTACAACTAAGACCCTTAACAGACTTTTTAAAGAAAGTTTGATTGTCTTCCCCACAAAAAAATCCTGGGAAGTGGAGGATTTTGCCTTTTTCCACTCTTATCTACAGAACCTGGCAGTTCCCTGAGAGCTCATGTGCCCAGCAAGTGGGTGGGTGGGGATGAAGATGGGACACTTTCATCAGCATTCTTCTGGCTTACACGGGCCGCCTCGCCTCCTGCTATATTATAACTTTGTTACTCAGTAAAAGAATCAATGAACACATTTCCCATTTATTTCTGATTCTTTATTCGAAAGCTACTTTTTATGTTTTCCTTTTTCAGTGACACAGAAGTAGTTGGTGATTCATTTTATGTGGAACAGCTCATACTTGGTTAGTGGTTGGAGTAGGAGTTCTCCTTAAATTGTGTCACTTCTTCAGTGTCTTTAGAAGTCTGGTTCTTACTATTGAGGGTGACCGGCACTTTTGGGAAGCTGTCAAGATCTGAGGTCCCTTTCCTAAGAAGCTTGTCCACCCACACGTGCACAGACACTTCTGCACACCCTTTCACGGGGTGAAGGCTTATCTGGCCAGTGTGACGGGAATGTGGGCTGTACCCACTTGGAGCAGAGAGTTGGCATGAAAGGTGGCAGAGCCAGCTTGTGGCCGGCCGTTGCTCTCCTGATGAGGGGCCTGGGATGGGATCTCCCTTACTTAACTGTCCGTAAATGTGTAGAAAAGAGCTGACTACTTTTTAGTAAATTCAGATATTTCCATGGTAAATTGAGTGTTAGAATATTTATATTTCCATGTAAATTGTTGAAACTTTCTAAATAGCATGTTAAAAGTGAGAGTAGAAGGAAATATTCCTTCTTGATTCTTTTTCATCCCATTGTGTATGGATGTTTTAAAATCATTGTTGCCTTTTTGTGTATTTGTCAGTTCAGATTTTAAAAGGAGTGAAAGACATTCTGTACTTCATATATTTTCTTTTTAGTTTTGCTTCATTTTAAAACAACAGGATGTTTATAGTTTTTAAAAGTAATTCTAAATACTAAATGTTGCTCTAAATATGTACTAAATTTTTATAATTTGCTTAGTGACTAAATTTTTAAAACATTTCTAATATCTGAAAGTATTATAGAACCATTTGCCATCTTGTATTTTTTAGCAAGTTGGAAATCATTAGCTTTTTAGGATGTTTCGGTATTTGGGATACTAAAATACTTTGTCATATTTCTCCCCCAAGTTTCATTTTCATAAAGTTAAAATTTTTTTCTATGCCTTTTCCTTAAAATTTATTTTTCTTTTGATTATATTTTATAACTATGTACATTCTTGTTCAAAACTAGTTCACACAGTATATAATAAAATCAGCATGTTAATTGTTGCTTTCCCATCCTCCTCCCCCATACCCCACACCCTTCCCCGTTAGCAGTTGGGGTACCATCTCTGAGTGTATATTGTACACACATATGTGGAGGGTGTATATAATACACATACATCTACCTACATACTTTTTCTTTTTACAAGAATGAGATGCTACACCTGCAGTTTTGCAACATGGATATCCTTTCATGTTACTGTGTACAAATAGTCTGCATTTTTTGCTAGTTTCAACAGCAGTACATCATAGAGATGCACTTTAATTTATTCAACTGTTCTGGGAATGGTTTTTTGCCAGATTTAAATATGAAAGTGTTATTGACTGTCATTTTAATGCACATTTCCAAGGAAAATATTTTCACTTTTTTTTTTGTTTGTTTTAAACTGTTTCAGGGACCTTACGACGTCGTGGTTCTGCCTGGAGGTAATTTGGGTGCCCAGAATTTATCTGAGGTAAAAAGTGTATAAAGAAAGTATTTCAACATCTCCTCTCATGTTCTGTTGATTTTGTTATTATTAAATTGTTTCAGGAAGGAGGCTGTGGAAAAAAATAGGAAATTAATAAAATGGTGCTCTAACTTAATTCAAAAACCATTTCTAATGACATTTACTTCAGAAGTAAGCTGAACTGGTGGAACAATTAGTTATTAACCAATTTGGTGAATACAGTCCAAATGTTAGACGCCTTTTTTATCCCCCTCAGCAGCAGAAGAAACATTTTGTTTTATGAAGGGTTAAACAGAGAAAGAGAAGAGAGTGGCTGTCTATTCAGCAGCCAGGGTTGGGGGGTGGGGGGCGGTGGCGGGGGGCTAGAACTGCCAGCTTGGATGGAAACGACGTCCAAAGGGCTACTGCTGCTTCCTTCTAAGCCTCGGGTGAGTGGTCTTCCTCCTGCAGGCAGAGAGAGGAGCGCCGGGCTGACGAGCTCACGTAGCAGGTCGAGTCGGACACCGGGGCTGTAAGACTGTTCCTGACGCTGCCGTCTGAAAACACCCACAGCATGTTCCCTCACTTCCATTTCTTTCTCCTTAGAGTTCACAGTGGCGAGGGTCCTCATGCCCAAGGAAGATGGCTTTTCTTGTGTCATCCTTAAACATCTTTAAGAAAAGGATGTCTTTCTCTACAATAAATGTCTTGATTGGGTTTAGGAATGTCACAACATTATGAATTTGATCATTGTTACAGACTTGGAAATATTGAAATGTAGTTAAATTTAAGATCTTGTGATATAAGCTAACATCAGATTCTAGCTAAGTTTCTAGCCAGAGATTGGCTTGTGGCCAAATGTTAACGTGGTGTGTTTTGGGTTTTCTCCGAATAGTCTGCTGCTGTGAAGGAGATACTGAAGGAGCAGGAGAAGAGGAAGGGCCTTATCGCAGCCATCTGTGCAGGTGATGTGCACACCAGTCATGCTCAAGTGCATGTTGGTTTTCTTCAAAAACCGTGTGACGGGATAATCTTTAACTACAAGATTTTGTTCCAGATACTCTCCCCGTCATACAGCCTGAAGGGCATCCGTATGGGCATATTTGGTTTGGGTGGCATGAAGTTGGTGTCCTTCAGAAATGAGTACAATGGTTGTTTTCTGCCTCTCCGTGCCTTTGGTCTGTGCTCTGTGAAACTTAGTGTTTTCTGTGTTTGGTTGACCTCGGAGGAAAATAGGGCCCTCTGGAATTTAGTAAACAGCTTGTTACAGCACCTCTGTGTGCCAAAGAGTGTTTCTGCCAGCAGCCAGTCAGCAAGAATCGGTCAGATGTAAGCATAACAGCTTTGCCCTGGGCTTGCCCTGTGGCTACAGGGGCCTTGGGGACTTTCTGCCCGGTCCTCAGTGCTGAGTGCTGGTTCGAGGTGCTGGATTATCAGCAGCCAGGCTTTCTCATACCATTTTAAAATTCATTCTTGCTCCAATATCTTGGTGTTCTTCCATCTTCATTTTTCCATACTGTAATTCTGACCTATGCCTCGTTACAGGTCTACAGGTCTTTATTAAATGTTTGTCAAAAGAGTGAATGAATGAGTGGATGGATGGATTTGATAAAATGGCATGGTGATGTTTTGTTCAATACAATTGACTTTTTTTTAAAAGCAGTTACAGACTAGAGGGGCTGGCGACTTTGTGTGAGAGCCATGGTTCTCAACATTCGTTCAAAGGGCTCGAAAGGTCAAAGCGGTTGCTGCTAAGATGTTATTTGCCTTTTTCCTTCTTGTTCTCACAAGAGTGACAATTGAGTGTGACAGTGCCTTTATTTAGGCACAACACATGTGCTCAACTCTTCTTGTGTTGTAAAAATTTCCCGGTTTTAACTTACAACAGGGCAGTTATTGATAGATACAGCCCTCTAGAAGCTGAAGGGGTCCCCGAGACCTCAGTGTTTGAGAGCCACTGCATTGGACACAGAGAAGGACACCAGGTGACCGCTGTGGGCCCTGTCCTGGGGCTCTGCTCAGCACCAGCCCCTTTACCTGCCCTTGGAGTACAGGGATTTATCTCTGCAGTTACTGTAGCCCAAGCAGCTGCGCATCTCTATGGGGAGGAAGTCCTAATTCCTCTAAGTTGTGTAAGGACTTAGGTCAGTGGCCCCTACCCCAGTCTTGAGAAGGGAAGCGTTTGGGCTGTGACGGTTCCCTTAGGACTGCTGAAAGTAAAAACCACATGTCAGTTTGTTCTGTGTCAGTAGGGTGGCAGTTCTCACCCACATCTGGTTCACTGTTCTGTGCTCAGGCAAGCTTGAATGCTCAGCCTTCCACATCAGCAGCACTCTGACAGTGTTTGCGTTGGTGAACATCCCGCACTGCTTTTCCGGGTCCCGCAAAAAATCCGAACAAGTGTGAGGAAAAGTTGATTCCTACGTGCTGCAGTTAGGAGTTGGGACTGGTTATTGAGCTGAAAGAATATTGGCTTAGTCCCTAAGACTGAGCAAATGAGAGAGGCCAGACTGGACGGGAGCCTCTCATAAGAAGAAAATGTGGTTCACTCTGGGTGTGGGGAGGGGAGGGAAGCCTGGAAGTGAGGGAGCCCATTGTCAGGTGCCTTAGTCTAGGTACAATCTCAGGGACTCCTGAAGGGGCGGGGAGGTGGCTGTGGTGTTCTTTCCGTTAGTCGCCACACGGGGGCGCTGGTGGCGTTCGTCTCGCTGCCCAAGGGGCTGCCATCCTCTGCTCCTGCTCAGAGCTGGACGCCTGCAGCAGACCCAGCAACATTTTCATCCATCCGAATTTCGAGTACTAGTAGTTACGTAGCTCTTCTCTAGTTTTCCAAATAGGATTTGTAAGCCTCAGAGCCAGTAGTCGGGAGCTTACAGTGTGAGTAAGACAGTAAATTCCTGCATTCAACTGTGACAAACTTACTGACATTACTGTAGGCAGCAATTTCTCACCTGTGGGGAGCCCCTAGAAATTCCTAACTCACTGTGTGATCTCTCCTCACTGTACAATCGTCTCTTGAGGTATTTATTCAAATAAAAGTTGAGGGATAGTTGTACAGTTTTTATAGACTTTTAAATTTGCTGCCATATGTAGCCGTCTCATCGAGGATAATAGGTCGAGGGCAGCATCGAATGTATTTGAGCTTTTGCTTTAAGAAACATGTCAGGACTTGGTCTGAAACTGACCCCTGACACTAGGCAGAATGCTTATGTAATTGTACATTATTTATTTGATCCTCCTTTGTAGGAGTTGTGGTCCTGTGATCTGAATAGCCTGTTGGTATATACTTTTTACTTGCAATTATGTTGAAAAATGAAAGGTCAGTAGAACATGTACTGTGTTGTTGAAGCTCAAGTGCATAGACAGCCCTAGAATCTTAGTCACAGTGCCCTGACCATTCAGAAGGTCAAGGTGCATTTCTAAAGCACGTTTTTCTAGGTGTGACATGAGGTCTTACATTTTTTTGTGGCTTAGAGAAAAAAGCTTTAAAAAGTTTTAAGATAACATAGCAAAGGTTAAAACCTTTTTGGTTTTAGTCCTTATTTGAGGACCATTACATACAAAAAATATGCTTTGATTGTCAAGGAAGTTGACCATTTTTAGTGAATACATTTTGATAAAAATCTCAAGTTAGCACCTGCATATTTTTTAAAACTTCATTTGAAGAGGGAAGGCACAGAGGATCACAAAATGACATTTGTTTATGGTTCTTCTTCTTTCAGATAGTTTTAATAAAGAAATGCTAGTGCCTTCATCTCAGGCTTATAGACATTTCACAGGTATCTCCTTCAGGGTTGGACAGTATTCTGTGCATTTTAATAATTTTGCCACCTGGTATGTTTGGATGGAGAGGTGGGTGGAAGAGTGCTAATTTTTTACCTTCAAGTAAAAAAATAAAATTAGTCTATAAAATAGCAGTCGAGTGCAGAAGTTCGGAGAGCACCAGTTGCCTTTAAAAAGGAACTAAATTTTTCATTTACTAAGGTTAGCCCTTGGTGGTCTCCCGCTTTTGTGTCCTGGTAACATGTACTGCCTGCTGCTTGGGCAGTGGGGGTACAGCACGTTCATTTGCGTGCTCCTTGGAGATCAAGGGCAATCTTTTTGGCTAAGGTTATTGAAGTGTGGTAGACTCAGTTAAAAGGCACCCATAGGGACTGGTAGATGCTGGATAAAGGTGAGTAGATTCTCCATTAGCTGGAACTCAAGCAACTGGCACTCTCAAGCAACCGGCAGAACATTTTTGCCGGTTGCTTGAGTTCTGTTTAACAGAGAGTCTGCTGTATTTTGAGTCTACACTTTAGCCAGAAGTGCCCAGCAGATGATTTATTTTACACTTCACCTCTCATATTAAGAAGTGTTTAATTTCAAAATCATAAGTATGAGTATATTTTAGGTAAGAGCCTCCTGATTTTGAAGAATACTTTTGCTAATTGTTTAGAATACTTTTGTAAATTTTAACTCATGGATTTTTCTGTATCTACACTTGAATCTTTTTATTAATTTTCTTTTTAGGTCCTACTGCTCTGTTGGCTCATGAAATAGGTTTTGGAAGCAAAGTTACAACACACCCACTTGCTAAAGACAAAATGATGAATGGAAGTAAGTATAGGCTTATATTTTAATATACTATAAGACCTTTTCAAAAGCTATAATTTAGCAGTGTTTCCCACCCAGTATAATCTAATATGCAAAGGTTCCCTGTGGGTTGAGGTGTGGTATGTCCCTCGCTTTCTTTGCAAGTGTTTTAACTAGAGAGATGGCACTAACAGTGGGGTAGAGAGGACTGTCTCTTACCCTGGGGGTGGGGGGTTGGGGGTGGGCAACAGGCTAAGCCGAAGGCCAGCCGAATTCCTGATTGTCACAGGCTGAAGTGATTGTCACAGGCCAGTTTAGCTAGTATTTTTACTAAATACTTTGCCAGTAGTCTGAGGGTAAATTTTAAACCTTGACAGCAATTTTAGCAAGTGCCCTTTTCCCCATGGTCCAAAGTCAAATGAACATTGCTCTCTTCCTTCAGGGAATGCCTAGGTGGCAGGCCTGCTGCCTTGGTGACATGGTTCTTTTATAAATACCAGCTAGACATTTAACTTGACTAATTTATTTTTATAAAAACAATTTATTTTTAATGGTAAGGAATGCAGACAGTATGGAAGGGGGTAAAATAAATAAATGTTCTTTTTCTCTCTAACCTTCCACCCGCTTCCTGCTTTTCAGAGGTAACTTCTGTCGCGGTTTCTTGTGTAGCTCTAGTCTTTTCTCTGCGCATACTCATTACTCCTCGAAGTTTAATATTTTTACTCAAATGAGAGCTACTAAATAGGTTGTTCTGCACCTTGCCTGTTTTTTTCTTTTCCCCCTACTTTATTTATTTATTTGTTTGCTTTTATATTCAGCATTATCTTACATTAATTTTAGGTGTACAGCATAGTAGTTAGACATTTATGTATTTAAGATGTGATCCCCCTGACTGGTCTAGTGTCTACCTGGCACTGTGCATAGCCACTACTGTATTATTGACTGTATTCCCCATGCTTTACTCTGCATCCCATGACTGCTTCGTAACTACCACTTAGTGCTGCTTAATCTCTTCATCTTTTTCACTCTGCACCCCAGCCTCCCTCCTATCACCCCAATAAATCCAGTACCCATCTGACACCATCTATAGTTATTATAGTACTGTTGACTGTATTCCTTAGGCTGAACCCTATATCCCTATAACTGCTGTGTAACAACTAATTTGTACATCTTAATTCCATCCTCTTTTTCATTCACCCCCACTGCCCTCCTGTCTGGCAGCCATCAAAATGGTTTCTGTGTCTCTGAGTTTGTTTCTGTTTTGTTTGTTCATTTTATTCTTTAGATCCCACATGTAAGTGAAATCACATGGCATGTGTCTTTCTCTATCTGACACACTCCACTCGGCACAACCCCCTCCAGGTCCGCCCACGCCGCCTCAGGTGGCCAGAGCCCGTGCCCACACCCGGCCAAGCCGTACTCCATTGTGTACATGCACCACCTCCTCTTCATCCATCCATCGGCGGACACCCAGGCTGCCCCCGTATCTTCGCTGTTGTAAACAGGGCTGCAGTGAACATGTGGATGTACACGTACCCCCAAAGTAGCATTTTGGGTTTCTTTGGATCAATCCCAGAAGTAGAATTCCTGGGTATTTCTTTGTCTCTTGTTATAACCTTTGTTTTAACGTCTGTTTTGTCCGGTATAAGTATTGCTACCTCAGCTTTGTTTGTTTACATTTTCATGAATTATCTTTTTCCCACCCCTTTACTTTCAGTCTGTGTTTGTCTTTCGATCTGAAGTGAGTCTCTTGTAGGTAGCATGTGGAAGGGTCTTGTTTTCTTATCCACTCAGCCACCCTATCTTTTGACTGGAACTATTACTCCATTTACATTGAAAGTAATTGTGGATAGATATGTAGTTATTGCCATTTTATTATTCATATTTTTTCTTTCTTTTTATTTATTTTTTTTCTTTTCATCTTAAAGAAGTCCCTCTAAGATTCCTTGTAATACTGGTTTGGTGGTGGTGAACTCCTTTAGCCTTTTCTTGCCTGGGAAACTCTTTGTATGTCCTTCTGTTCTAAATGATAGCTTTGCTGGGTAGAATAATCTGGGTTGTAGGTGCTTGCTTTTCATCACTTTGAATGTTTCTTGCCAATCAATTCCTTCTGGCCTGCAAAGTTTCTGTTGAGAAATCAGCTCAGTCTTATGGGAGCTCCCTTGTAGGTGACTAACTACTCTTCTCTTGCTGCTTTTAAGATTCTCTCTCTGTCTTTAACCTTTGGCATTTTCATTACGATGCGTCTTCGTTGTGGGCCTTTCTGGGTTCATCTCGTTTTGGACTCTGAGCTTCCTAGGCTTGTATTTCTGTTTCTTTTGCCAGATTAGGGCAGTTTTCAGACATTATTTGTTCAAATAGGTTTTCAGTTCCTTGATCTCTTTTCTTTCTGCCCCTATGATACTTGATGTTGTCTCAGGCCCCTTAAACTACCCCCATATTTTTGCATTCTTTTTTCTTTTAGCAGTTCTGATTGGGTGTTTTCTGCTACCTTATCATCCAAACTGTTGATTCAATCCTCTGCTTTGTCTAATCTACTTTAGATTCCTTCTAATGTATTTTGCATTTCAGTTACTACAGTCTTTATTTCTGACTCGTTCTTTTTTTATGTTTTCTATCTCCATTTTTATGTTTCCTATCTCTTCGTTGAAGTTCTCCCTGAGATCACCCAGCATCCTTGTAACCAGTGTTTTGAACTCTGCAGCTGGTAGATTGTTTGTTTCCATTGTGTTTAGTTCTTTTTCTGGAGCTTTGTTCGGTTCTTTTATTTGAGACATGTTTTTTGTCTCCCCATTTTGACTGCCTCCCTGTGTTTGTTTCTGTGTGTTAGATAGAGCTGCTGTGCCTCCTGGTCTTAGTAGAGTGGCCTTATGTAGTAGATGCCCTGTGGGACCCAGTGGTGCAGTCTCCCTGGTCACCAGAGCCAGGTGCTCCAGACGTATCCCATGTGCGGGTGTGTGCCCTCATGTCGTAGTTGAGCCTTGGTTGCTATTTGCACGTTAGTGGGAGGGACTGACCCTCAGGCTCATTGGCTGTGACTCCAGTGAGGGAGCTGTTCTGTGGGAACTGACCCTACAGAGCAGCAGGGCTCCGGTGCCTGCCCAGTCTGCCCTTCGGGTTTGTCATTCTTGGAGGCAGCCTGGTGATGCTCCAGCTTGGTCTGAAGATAGCCACCAGACGTGCCAGCCCTGGGGCCTCCTGGGAGGAGACTCGCTACAGGCCAGGTGTGGCCCCAGCCTGTGCTTTCCCCGAGGCCACCTAGTATGAGCCACAAAGCAATCCACAGATGGTTGCCACCTGCACTGGTCTTGGAGGTGCCTAAATAGGCCAACCTGTGAACCGAGGCCAGCTGCCACTAGTGCTGGGCTTAGGGCTACTCAGCCGGAGGTACAGGATATGCCACTTATTTGGGTTTAATGAATCTTTGAGATATTTTATACAAGTCTGAAGCATGAGCTAAGATAGGTTGTAGGAAAAGCCACTGGAAGTGACTGGGGTGTGCCTGAAAGTTGGGTGGATGGGGTCTCAGGGAATCACTAGGGTGGGGCCAGTGAAAGATGATAGCCAGTTTTATGGAGACTCAGATATGGGGGCCACCTGTGTCTGCACACAGGGAGGGGGAGGGCTCAAGAAAGAAACAACGGCTTCCGCCTGTTCCTCCCTCTGGAAGAAAGCTGCCCCCCTGGCCCTTGCCCTGAAGCCAGACAACTCAGTTTCTCCCATCAGGCCCTGGCACCTTTTTCAAACTGCTACCCCAGCCCTGGCGCTCAGACAGAGCGCGTGAGTCCATCAGCAAGTAAGTCTATGCATGAGCTCTTTAAGGGGCGCATTGAGGACTATAGCTGCCCTATGGCTCACTCAGCCACAGTCTCCGCTGGTTTCACAGCCAGAAGTTATGGGGACTCATCTCCCTGGCATTGGAACCCTGGGCTGGGGAGCTTGGTAGGGGGCTGGGACCCCTTCTCCGGGGGATCCTCTGTTGCCGAAAGAGCCCTCCTGATATTTAATGGTCCCACACAGGTATTGGACCACCTGACAGTCTTGAGGTGGCTGCTTCTGTATGTCCTTAGTTTTAGGGCTTTGGTTCAACTAGACGTCAGGCCGTTTTTGGTGATGGTGGTTCTGTAGTTTAGTTGTGATTGATGTGGTCCTAAGAGGAGGTGAGCACGTTTGCCTATTCCGCCATCTTGACCAGAAAATCTGCATCTTTTTTAACCTAATAGTCTTACATCTTTTTTTCTTTTTGTAATTTATCAAACGTTTCTTTAATTTTTCTTTGTTGCTTATTATTTGGAGGCTACAAAAGAAGCATGACATTGTCTCTGTTCTCTAGGAGTTAACGGCCTGCAGAGACTATACATCAAATGTTAAAATACAAGACCGTATATAATTACGGCAAAACAGTGTAACCAAGCACTGCGTGTACGACTACGTAGTGATCCATGCCTCCTCAATAACGGCTGCTGCCTAGGGTGACATTCAGACCACCAACCAGGTGGTGTCTTATGTCAGATGGGGTATCTTCCTGTGCCAGCTGTCCTTGGAGTGCATGTAACAGAGAGCCAGAGACCCTGGGACTTGCAAAGGGAAAGAAAGATCACACTAGTGACTCAGAAATTTCTAGTTAGAAGCCAAAAGTGGTTCACCTGATACTCAACTAGTGAAGAAATTAAGTGACTGGTTCCCTTTAAAACACCAACCAACCAAAAATCAGTGAATAAAGAAACAAGACAGGGAGTTCCCTGATGGTGTAGTGGCTTAAGGCTTCAGCATTGATGCTGTCAGCGCTGCGGCCTGGGTTCAATTCCCAGTCAGGGAGCTACCCACATACCAAAAAGCAAAAAAAAAAAAAAAAAAAAAAAAAAAAAAAAAAAAAAAAAAAAAAAAACAAGACAAAATAATCAAAGCTGATTTGAAGGTAACTGCAGTCGATAACTTTCCCCCCATTAGTCCTGCTCTGTACTTATTCTGAAATAAAGCAAAAGGTAGAGCAGCTGACATTCAATCTTATGTTATCTTTGCAGCAAAGTAAAGCATTTTTCACTCTATTGCTGTTCTTTAAGTCAATAGCCCTTATGTTAGGCAGTTTTAGGTTCCCAGCACCATGAGGCAGAAAGTACCTGGAGTCCCCGGACGCCCCTGCCCTCACGCTGCGGGATCCCCCACGGTCAGCTCTCTTTCCCGCACCAGATGGGACCTGGTTGCAGGGGGCGAGCCAGCATTGCCCTGCCATCACCACCCAAAATCCAGTTTACGTTGGGGTTCACCCTTGGTGTTGGACATCCTGCATATCACACTCAATCCAAAGTAGTATTTTCTTGAAAACCTATGCTTTTTTATTTTTGTTGCCAGAAAAATACTAGATTGTCAAAGCCATCTGTATGAAAATTGATTTTTTAAAAAGGCTTGCTCCTGGGTATTTTTTTAATGTGGGAATTGAATTTGCTTGGAGCTAGTGGAGAGGTTTCAGAGGATTAGAAAGAACAGAATCGGGCTTCCCATAGTTGACATGTTGGAAGGAAGGCGTGCGTGGAGCCCCTCCCTCCAGGACTGGAAGGCCTGCGCGCGTGTCCGTGTTCCTGTGATGCCTCAGCCTTACGGCCGATGGGGCGTAGAAAATGATTAGACTGTCAGCTCCCAGGTGTTTGCAAGGTATGTTCACCTGCGTGACCTTCATGGAGCCTCTCAGTCCGCAGTGCCCAGCAAGGCAGGTGTCCTCTCGACTTTAGCAATGCGGAAGCAGGCTCAGAGAGCCAGGCCTCGGGCCCAGGCTCTGTCCCAGTGATCTTACCGGGCGTTGAATTTAGTCACTGGGCCCTGTTGTAAGAGATGAACAGTGGAAGGGTCTGCTCCTTGGGAACATTCTGCCCCGTGGAGCTGGGTGTCTCCTTGAGTGAGGGCCCTTCTGCTGGTTGTCACCGTGAACTTGATAAATCAATGTGGAATGTTTTACTCAAGCAATCTAAGGGCGAAGTCTTTCCTTTCTCACTTTTTAAAATAAGTGAGTTGTGACTAATTTTTTTTAGTTCTCATGTGCCTTGGTTTTGGTGAGTCTCTGAGTGCCAGCCGACCCCTCCTTGCTGTGTGACCGGGCAGGTTCCTTCACCTCTCTGACCTCAGTCTTCTCTCCTCTGGTCTGAGGACAGCGGCAGCAGCTGTGTCTCGGGTGGTTGGCACGCTCCGTGAGTTAATGTGATGACGCACGTAGAGCACCGCCTGGCCCCCAGCCCGTGCTGGAGGTGGGCGAGCTGGCAAGTGCTAGGCCGCGGCAGGAGACAGGCTGCCCTCGCCCAGCTGCTGTGGGGGGGGCGGGGGGCAGCATTCCCCAGCTGTGTTCGTGCTGGGGCGGTGTCTCCTCATTCTGCGGAAGAGCAGAGCGAGGCCGAGGGAGGTCAGACAGTACTGCATGGCAGACCTGGGTTGTGATCCCAGAGCCGCTGTGCGACTTTTCCTCAAAGGGCCGGAGAGTAGTTATCTCAGGCTTTTAGGGACTTGAGGTCTCTGTGGCAGCTACTCAGCTGTTGGAGCCACAGACCAAATCGGTGGGGTGTGCCCTTGTTCGTTGCTGACCATTTGCCCTTGGCCTCTCCAGTTGCATCTTCTCTGAAGTGACTTTCTGGCTTTGGGGTGTTTGCTTGAAGTTAAAAGAAATTAATGCACCCTGTGAGACTGAACGTGAGATGGTTTGCCAAGGTCCCACGTCAGGAGGAGCTGAGGTTGCCCAGCACCCCGCCTGCTGGTGAGTGCCCGGGCGTTGCTGTCCGTCGTCGCCACTAGGAGGCGGTGGTTGACAAATGCAGACCATTTGCTCTTCCTGGTGGAAATTTTGAAAGACCTGTGGAACATCTTTAACCAGTTTAAGCGGTGTTTGTAATGTTTTACCCACAAAGCGATTGTTAAGTGAACCATTCAGAGTTGTGCCTCATGCTGCCCCAGTAGGCAGCTCATCCCACAGCCTGGAAGCCCCAGCTCGGCTGGTTTTCTAGTTTAGCATTTACAATGACCTTGGCCTGCTTTAACCATTAGTCAGTGAGCTTGGATTATGAGAACCTTTCCCCCTCAAACCGGGGATCCTCTGCCTCCTCGGTCGTGACTGGGAAATTTTGATGTACTGTGTTTCCAATTTTTCACTTGATTTTTAATTGTTGCGAGACAAATGAATATACAAATGATTATAGTTGGTGTTAATCCACTGGGAGAGGACGTGAGCACCAGTGGGTTCTGGGGCCCATCGGAACAGCAGGAGCACGGTGTCACCAGGTGACATGGTCTGTGTATATTCATTGGACAGGCATGTCCTGAGCTCCCCCGTGGGCTCTGGGAGCAGCTGAGAGAGACAGCATGTGTGATGGGGGGTCAGAAGTGTGCATGCCCAGCTCTACCTGCAGTGACAAGACATGACAAGATGTCACAGAGGACCCTCCTCAGTTTTAACCCCGCCTTTAAATCGGTTTGTCCTTGTGTCCCATGTCACTGTGTGGCACTATCACCACCCAGGTGCCCAGAACAGACAGCCGGGAGTCATCCTTGACACCTCCCTGTGGCCAGTCCTTCACAAAGTTCTGGGCATTTTTACCTCCAAGATACATCTCAAACCCTCAGTTGCTCTCTGTTGCCACTGTCCCCATCCAGGTCACAGTTAGCTCCCACCTGGGTGGCAGGTCCTTTTCCCTCCTCCTGGTTGCTTCCAGTTTGCTCTCTACGCAGGCCAGACCCACAGGCCTTGTACTGTGCCCCGTGGCATAGAGTGCAGAGTCACCTTTAGGTGCCGGGGCCGGGGGGGGGGGGGGGGGGGGAGTCGATGAAGGTTGTCCAGAGGGAGGGAGCTGGGTAAGCGCCAATCGGCACTTGGGAGAGGAACAGAACTTGGCTTCGCTCCTTCGTTCTGATCCTTGGGTGCATCTCCTGGTGCCACGGATGTTCCAGGCCAGACAGAACAGATGAAGGCCCAGCCTTTCACGAGTGGACAGTAAACAAGGAGACGACGCTTTGCTTACAGATGGTGTTTGTGCGCCGGGGTGGGGGCTGGGACTGTTACCTAAGGGACCTGATTGCAAGGGCGGTCACAGACCCCACCTCCCAGGGGATAGTGCTGAAACCCACGGAGCCTGCTGCTGAGAAGAGCTTTCTGGGTGGTGGTGGTGGGGGGCACAGCTGGGGCCCTCTCCTGGGGAAGGAAGGACCAGTGAGCTCAGTAATGGGGAGCTCGTGGGGGGCGGGGGCTCTTTAGTGCCAGGCTTCGATGGCTGGCGGGGGGCTCCTGAGAAGACCTAGGAAGGAACCCCACCTCTGTGGCCAGAGACTTACTGAACGTGGGAGAAGCACATTTCTTGTTACCCTGTTTGCAGAAGTGTAGCCAGCTGAGGGATGCAGAGGGGACATGGTGCTTCTCCCTCCACTCGCTCTCCCCCAACTACAGTGGTACGCTGTCACTGGTGGTTTTTGACACAGCAGAGAGTATGCATAGTACAGGTCCCCCCGCTTCCCTCCAGCATCTGGGAGGGAGGAAAAACAATTTCCCTCTTCGCTTCTGAGTTCTTGGCTGAGAGCCCTGTAATAAAAGACAAATTAATGAGAAAAACACGCAGAAGTTTATTAGCATGTCTACCTCGTGTTTACACGGGAGATACCAGGGAGAATGAAGGACTCTGAGGTGGCTTGGAATTCAGACTTCAGTATTATCTTAGTAAGGAAAGGTGACAGCAGGGTATGCGGGAGGCCTAGGGAGCAGAAATGGCTGGCGGGCAGGTGACCGCGTCCCTAGCAGCGTAGATGGAGGGATTGTTTGTGGCAGTCTGGGTGTGGTATGGACTTCGAGTCCCCTGTCCGGTGACAAGAGGCCATCTTCCCTAGCTGAGGAAGCTCCGGAGGGGCCGTGCAACCATGGAGCCCCTTCTGGAGAGTCTGTGTCTGGGCCAAGAAGGGAGCTTGGGGAAAGCCCTCCCTGCTCCGGCTGTGTTTCAAGGGCCTTCAGCTCAAAATAATGTGTCAAAGCCACATATTTGGGGTGTCATGTCCTAACTCCTGTCATATGGGGGGCATATTCTGCTACCCTTGGGTTTACAGAACGGACACTGGAGTGTTTATTGTATAAAAGAAATGTGAGTAATCAGCATTTACTCAGAAACTTCCCTCCACACTTAACGAGATCTTATGCAACTGCACTGCACTTGCGTCTGTTTATTTGTTCCGTGTCCCCGGCTGTTAATTTCTCTGGCCCTTTGCTGTGCATGTCCCCACGCTGCGCCCTGCAGTTTGGGGCGCCTCACTGTTTCTGCACTTTGTAATGTATTTAAGTGAGGCCAGAGATACGCTGCCACCGGGGATGGACTTGGCTTGTCCTGCCGTGGTCACTACTGTCCTGCGCAGCCCATCAGGACGTAGCCCTTCTTTGCTTTCTCATCCAAGGTCATTACAGCTACTCGGAGAATCGCGTGGAGCAGGACGGCCTGATCCTCACGAGCCGGGGCCCGGGGACCAGCTTCGAGTTCGCTCTTGCTATTGTCGAGGCGCTGAGCGGCAAGGACGTGGCTCAGCAGGTGAAGGCCCCGCTCGTCCTTAAAGATTAGAGCAAAGTACCTGAAGTGGGTCACGAGTAGGCTACTTGTCACCCACTCTCACTGCGTTCACTTTAAGAAAATTGCGTGGTCACTCTGCGGAGGGCCCTCCGGGCAAAGTGCCACCTGCACAGAGATTCCTCACCCAACAGTTGTGTCCCCACATTTCTGAACCTTGATTGCAGAATAAATGACATTGAGCAAACTACCAATCGTGCCTCTGTTTGTCTCTCGTTTCTTTTGTGTACGTCCATTCATTATCAGCTACATTTGCACCTCGTAACTGTTAGGGCTGCTGAGATAGCCGAGCAGCGATGTGTGATGTGTAGTAACACACACTTGGTCTTCGCCTGCATCTGGCAGAGCGCCCAAACCCCTGGAATTTCCCTGGTGTTGAGAGTGATCAGGGTGTCCCTTGTCATGTTAATGAGGTGGCTTTTGGAGCCCACCAGAGTGTGGGGGCTGGTTGCCACTGGGCCCAGCCACATGATTAGAAGGTTGGGACTTCAGCTGCATTGACATCTGACATCCGGGGCGGGGAGAGGGGCTTGGGGTTGAATCAGGCACCCTTGGCCAGTGAGTCAGTCACGAGTGTAATGAAGCTGCCATACAACCCAAAGGGACAGGTGGGCGGCCCCTTTTTGGAGAGCTGCCACACTGGGGAACCTGATGGCTCCCGTGTGGCCTTCAGGCTGGGCCCCAAGCCTCCAAGGACAGAGCGCCTTCCTTTGGGACCTCCCCCGTGCATCCATCTCTCAGCTCTTCATCAGGCTGTTGATTCCTACCCTCTGATTTTAGCACCTTTTGTAATCAATTGGTAATCTAACGAGTAAACGGGTTTTCTGGTGTTCTATGAGCCATTCTGGCAAATTAATTGAACCCACCACTGAGTTGTGGAAACCTTGAACCTGTAGCTGGTTGGTCAGAGCACCGGTGATGGCCTGGGCAGTAGCAGAGAGCCGTCTTGGATGGAACCCTTCCCCTGTGGAATCTATTCTGTCTCCAGGTCCCACACCCTGCTAACATCTCAGAAGTGCTTTGTGTGGGGAGGCCTAAAGACACAGACTGACACACAGACACAGACACGCACACACAGACACAGACATGCACACACAGAAACACTGACACACACAGACTGACACAGATACAGACACGTGCAGACACTGACAGACACACAGAGACAGACTGATACACAGATACAGAGACAGACTGACATGCAGCACACTGACACACAGACTGACACAGACTGACACACAGATGCACACACTTGGAAATACGGTTCAGGGACCCCTCCCAACACATTTTACACACCCAGGATAAAAAGTGTGAAAACAGGGCTTTGAGGGGCTTGGATTTCTCTCCGTTTTAGCCGTGTACCTTTAGTGTCTGTTAAAGACCCGTGCAGTTGGCGGGCATGGTGAGTCTTGCGCGGCCAGCACCTCCGTTTCCATGGCAGGAAGTCCCCAGACTCCTGGGATTGAAGGCTTCTTGATGCTGGCCCGGCCTCTGCCACCCTCCCTCAGGGACCACTCCCTGGCAGGGGGTAACACACACACCGGAGTGGGTGGGGACCACCGAGACCACCAACCAATGAGACTCAGTTCTGGGGCCTCTGCCCTGCTGGGTGGTGAAGAGGACAGGCAGCAAAGCAGGGGCCACTGGCAGCTGCCTTGTCACTGTGAGAGTGGCTCTAGTGCAAGCGATGAGTGCTGGGACGTGACCCAAGATCCAGCTGCAGCTGAGCACGAACCACTGGACTTGTGGACAGGAGCCAACAAGTTCCCTCAGCTTTTGTGTTGGTGACATCACTTGTGAGTGACACAGTGACAGGAGCTAAGTCATGGTCGGGCTTCTGCAGACAGCTGAGCTCCTGAGTGAACGTGGGAGCGCTCTGCTCTGCACCCCTCTCAGCGGCGACCCTTCCTGCCTCCCTCTTGCTCCTTCGTTCCTTCCCTCCTGTGACAGCACAGACACCGGCACACTTCTGAAAAGGCTGAAATTTAGCTACTTCAGACATGTGGGCCACGCGGTCACCGTCACAACTTCTGGGCCCCAAAGCAGCCACAGACAGACATGCGCAAGGGACACAGGAGAGGGCAGCAGTGGGGGCGTGGGCCTCGGGCGGCAGTTTGCCACCCCTGGACCAGAAGGCAAGGCAGGCAGGTGCTCATTTCGTAAAATGGGAACACGATGCCCGCTTGTAAGCACTGAAGATACAAAGGGTGCCACGGGGCGTGTGGGCCTCTGCCAACGTGCCATCTGAGCTGAGACCTGAGGGAGGGGTGGCGTTTGGGTTTCTTGCCCTCAGCAGCTCTCTGTTCTGTACCTACTGTGTGCCGAGCCCTGTGCCTGGTGTTGGAGATAAGCCCCCCGAGAGCCACACAGTCTGTCCAAATAGAGCGCATATTGTGGGGCGGGGGGCGGGGCAGAAACAAAGTAAGTATCTGCACTGTAGAAAAGGAGGGCAAGAAGGGGGAGGAGCCCGCTTGGCAGGGTGGCCGGGGAGGGCCTCCAAGGAGGGACCTCAGCGGAAATCTACAGAGATCAGGGCGTGGAAGAGGCAGGTGTCCGGAATGCCCAGGAGCATTCCAGATAGAGGAAACAGGAAGTGCAAAGGCCCTGAGGCAGCAGTGTTTGGGGTATGGAGGAGCAGCCAGGGGGCCAGGTTGAGGGGACCTGCAAGAGGTGAAGAGCTCAGGCCCCACTTGGAGGTAGGAGCCAGTGCAGCAGGGCCCTGATCCTGCTTGGTTCAAAGGCTCCCTGTGGAGGAGGGAGCCCAGCGGGGAGCAGGGGTGCAGGCCCCAGGGTTGGGGGCTGGAGGTAAGAGACCCATGTGGGTATGACAGGGACCATTCCCACATCTTCCACTCAAGCTCCAGTGGAAATGCCACATCCTGAGCTGCGGAGGGAGACGGGGGGTGGGGGGTGTGAATTTAGAATTCAGGTGCGCGAATTTGAAATGTCCAAAGCAGTGGTTCTCAACCGTCCTCATGCCGCGACCCTGTAATACGGTTCCTCATGTGGTGGTGACCCCCATAACATTATTGTCGTTGCTACTTCATAACTGTCATGTTGCTGCTGTTATGGATCGTCACATAAGTATCTGATCTGTGTTTTCCGATGGTCTTAGGCGACCCCTGTGAGAACCACTGGTCTGTAGTGTGGTCCTTTCATAAAGGAAAATGTTACTGGGAAAGTCACAAAGTACTGAGCTGAAAGTAAACGTGTCGTTGCTGGTGAGCATTTGGAAACCCCTGAGTTGCAGGGCTTTCCCTGGCAGCCCCCCCCCCCCTCCGAGTGCGTGCCCGCGGGGGTTGTGGAGGGATCTGCCCGAAGCCTGACCTCCTTGAATGCTGATTTATCGCTTTGAATTGTCCCGTTGGGGCAGCCAGAAAAGGTGGTGGGGCAAGATGAAATAGCATTTCTGTAGGACACCTCGGACCTGGTTGGTCGGGAAGTGTTTTCCCTAACAGTGTTTGGGGCAGGGCTCCGGGACCCACTGTACCTAAGCTTGGGCCCTTTGGGACCCTTCGGGAATGACTGGCCCATTGAGAACATTGAAAGTCCTTCCCTCCCGTCGGCCTGCTGTTCTGTGCTAACCACACCTGCTCCCTTCCTTCTAGGAAGTGCGGGGCTTGGGGGCAGGGGGCAATCGGCAAACTGGGAGAACTGGGGAGCTGAAGTGGGAGGGTGTTGAAAGTGACCTGCAGTTGGAATTTAGGTGTGTGGCCCCTCCAGCTGCACTGGGCTGCCTCCTAAGCCTGGGTGGCCCGAATCTGGCACCGTTTACTCTTACTGGGGCGACAGCAGCTGTGGCTTCCCAAGCTCCAGCCTGGAGAGGTAGCGAGCAGATGGGGTCCAGAGTCAAGTCTGGGGCCCAGGGCTCAGTCCCCTCAACGCAGAGGAGAAACTCCTCTTGCAGGAGGCAGCCCAGAACTCCTGCCCAGCTCTTGGCCGGGCTCCAATCCCCGAGGCCCCGGCCAGAGAGTGCTCTGGGGACATGACCACCGAACTGCCCCTCCAGAGGGGGTCCGTGGGTGTGACTGTCGGATACGGTGTGCAAACCGACTGAGTGGTGTGGAGCGATGCGCTTCCCGGGTGTGGACAGGGAAGGGGGCGAGGCTTCCTGATCACCTGCTGCCCCCCAGCTGGGCAGCTCGGTTCCCTCGCACTTCACACAGAAGGGCTCTGCCCCGTGGCCTTGCACTTGCTCTCAGAGGACGGTTTCTCGACCAGCATGTGCAGACTGCCTGGCTAGCCACGTCGTTCAGCTCAGTCCTCAGCGAGGACGGCCCACGTGGCCGCTGTCACGCACTTTGCAGAGAAGAAACCGGGTCTCCAGAGGCGGAGGACCTGTCCGTCCTCTGCGATAGGACTGTGGGAAGGACCAAAGGCTGCAATGAAGGGGGATGTATGTTTCAAAAACTGCCACGTGAAATGACAAGTGTCACTTTAGTGTAGCCAACAGTGTCACCCTGGAATCTGGTTATGGGTTCTGTAGCACAGGGTGCTGGTTCCCTAAGGAATCACCTCACAGGGGTTTTTAGAGACTTCTCGGGCCTTTGCCCTTAGGGACCTGGGTGCCGGGGCAGCTGTGGTGTGCCAGGGCCACCGTCACCCATCAGTCTCGTCGGAGCCACAGCGTCGTCCCCCACACGAGTGGGATCGGAGCCCGAGGTGTCCTGTTTGCATCTGGGCTAGACACACCCTGCTTGCTCCTGGTGTGAGGTCCTTCTGGCACTGCCCCTGTCCCCAGGCCCAGTCCAGGGCCTCTCCATGGGACTGCACACTGAGGAAGGATTCACCGTCATCACGTCATCACCGTCACTCTGAACATCACCACCATCGCCATCATCACTGTGGACGTGTACAAATCGCCCAAACGTGTAGAAGATTCTTAGAAGAGCGCACCCGAGCCGAACTGACCACTGCTGGGAAGCGAGCTCTCTGATGCTCTGGAGAGTCAACAGGCTTGCAGCTTGTTTCATGCATTTGTAATGAAGGCGGGACCGTGAGGAAGATGACAGGGAGGGACGGATGACAGAAGAGCCCGTGCTCTCTGGGGCGTGGTCGGGCTCATTTCGAAGGTGTGTTATAACACCGAGGTGCACAGGAACAATGCACAGGGCTTGTTCAGGACACAGAGGGACCTCTTACTAAAGAGTTGCATGCCTGGGGCGTGACTGCCGGCTGCCACCAGCCCAGCTAGGAACTGAAGATCGGGTCGCCCTGTGAGGCTCCTTTGCACAGAACCCCCCTTTCGGTCCACACAGCCAGCACTGTATCATCCTCACCATCTTCACTCCGGCAGGTCCCCGGGGGCTGTTTCAGGTCCCCAGACAAGCCCTAGCCCGGCCTGATGGCCACGCTGGCCTCACGACTCGCTGCTTCCTGTGGCTTTTTCTCTGCTGTGGGTGATCACATCCTCAAGGTTTTCTGCTTTGAGAAAGTATTTTGTCTTTGCGTATTAGCCTGCTCTTGGAGATTTTTGCTGGGCTTAAAAGTAACGTTAGAATGAAAAGGTTCATTGTCTTCAAAAATAAAAGCAGGCAAGGAGGAAGTCGTGGGGAGCCGAGGGGCCATCCGCAGGCACGGCCGTGGGCTGGCGATGACAGCCTCTGAGCGGGGCTGCCCCGCACGTAAGCACCCCGGCCGGGGCGCCGGGTCCCCCTCCTGCCCCCGTCTCTGCGTGAGTGGTTTGAGAAAAGCCAAGCAGAGGCCAGTGTGCAGCAGGGAGAGTGCTGGGCTCAGGTTTCTTTTATCAAAGGGAGCATCCTAGTTCACAGAGTTTACTGGAGAGAAAGTTGTGCTTTGTTTTTAAACCCAAATGGAATGCAGCCCGTGTCAGCCCTGAATTCCCGTGTCCCCAGTGTTTGTCCTTGCAGCCGCCCGCCCTCCCCGGACAGTGGGCGAGGCCTTGGCCCCCCACCCCATCTGCCCGGAGCCTCCAGGCCCCACCCAGGTGTGTGGTCAGTTTCAAACAAAAAGCAGCATTCTCTCCATTCACCGCCAAACGACCAGCCTGGGGACCGTCGGGTGGAGAGGCGACAGGGGAACTAGCCAGGTGAGCGGCAGGTCGGAGGATGATGCGGAAACGGGAAGCCCGTCGTCATGCCCACGCCTCAGACGTCCCCTCCCAGCCACAAGCGGTGAAGCAATGTGAGAATCAACTACAGGTTCACCCGCAGGATGAGGTCGCCCTCTTTTCTGCTACTTGGTCATGCTTCTGCATCGCTTCTCCAAGAATGAGCCACTCAGCATGCTTACGACAGAGGACATTACCCGCGAGCGGTGGATAATGACATGGTTATGTCATTAATCCGAGAGGCATCCAGCTCAGTGCCACCTGGGTCTGAAGACCTCTGAGGATGTGATTACACAATGGATCCGGTCATCCCTGCCCCTTGGGAAAGACTCAAGCGCTGCGTGAACACTAAAGCAACACTTGAAAGCTCCCTGCCTCTCCCCAGGTCCCCACTTTGGGGTCTCTCTTCTGGTCTGTTTCCCATGAACTTACAAGGTGTAATGCACGGCCACGGCCACACACATCACATTATGTTGTACATCCAGATATGTGCATTATAATAAATATTATTTTAAAATAAATAGGGTCCTATTGAGTACATTCTTTTGCAAATTGAACTTTTAAAACCGCGACATGTCTTAGAGATCTCGCGTCAGCTTGATGGTTTAGGGGACAGGGGAACAGAATTGTACAGCACAGCCGGGTTGTAAGTTATCCAGCCATTCCTCGGCTAACGCGCTCCCCTCGTCTTATTTATTATGATAAAACACACGTGACGTCAGATGTATCACCTTACCGTTCTTAGTTGTACCGTTCAGGAGCATCCCTGGAACTCTTGTCACCTTGCAAAACTGACACTGTCCCCATGAGACACCCACTCTCCGTCCCCACTCCCCAGCTGCTGGTGAACACCTGTCCAACTTCTGTCCCTGTGAATCTGACCACCCGAGGGACGTCACGTGAGTGGGATCCACAGTATTTGTGTCTGTGTGACCGGCCAATTTCCCTCAGCGTCGTGTCCTCAAGGCTCATCCGTGTGGCAGCGTGTGTCCGAGTGGCTGTCCTTGCCGACCGAGGCTGAGTGACACCCCACTCTGTGTCTGTGCCGCTTTCGTTCATGGTTCATGTGTCGGTGGGCACTCGGGCTGCTTCCACATTTGGCTTTGATGAACGATGCTGTTATGAACACGATGTCCAAATTTCTGCTTCCAAATCTTTTGGGCACCTACCCAGAAGTGGAATTGCTGGTTTTACTGTAATTCTGTTTTTGCTTTTTGAGGAACGGCCAAATTGTTTTCCGGAGCGGCTACAGCACCTCACGGTCCCACCGACAGCGCACGGGGTTCCGGGTTTCTGTGTCCTCACCTCCTTGGGTTTTCATAGCGGCCTTCCTGGTGGGTATGAGATGGTACCTTAGCACCTCTGATTTCCCTAATGACTAGTGATGTTGAATGCCTTTTTCTATGCCTGTTTGCCATTTTCTGTCTATTTTGGGGAATTGTCTATTAAATTCTTTGTTGAATTTTAAATCGGATTTAGTTTTCTCCTTGATAGGAATGGATTTTAAGGTATATTTACAGTTACCAAATACTTTTTAAATGTCTCCAGGAATGCATGTGTGCGTGCATTTTTGTGCACGTGGGATACTTTTAGAGTTTTCTGGCCCAAGGAGCAGGCACACCGAGGGGTACGTAGAGCTGAGTTGCCCTCCGCCTTGCTGGCTTCCCCTCTGCTCAGCAGTACTGAGGATTAGCCCGTGTTTCACTTAAAGGTCTGCATTGTGAGATAGCGTCCATACAGAGATGGTGGGAAGTGCACACGTGCAGTTTGAAACGCATGCCTGTTTGCCCACCACCCAAGTTGAGGAAAGGAACCTCAGGGCTTGGCTGGATGGTCCTCCCCCACCCTAGGCCCCACCTAACCCCAGAGTAACCCCACTCATGACTTCACTGCACAGGTGGTCCACAGTTTCCCCACCGGGTGAACCCCTGGGGCATTGCCGGTGTTTTGCACGTGTTTCAGAGGCACGTGTGTAAGAGCTTCCCCAGGTGGATACTTGGTATGGGCCACGCGTGTTTTATTGTGGTGGTGACTGGGGTTCTGAAACTGCTGTTGTTTCAAAGATCCCTTTGGCACAGTAGTAAAGCCTTTGGACCCTTTCTCAGAATAACATTGTAAAGTACATAAAGTACGTAGGATTACGAGGGAAATCAATTGTACTGGAATATAGTTTGCAAAATATTTACAGAAAACACATTTGTGGTAAAGCAATATACAGGGTCCCGCAGAAGGAACGCCCCCTTTTAAATATTCACGGTTAAAATACTGTTATGTTACAGAATTACATGCTTCTGGTTTTCTAATAGGAGATTTGGTACCGATGAGCAGCTCGTCAGAAAGGGCGCTCCTTCTGCCGGACCCTGTGTGTTCTTCCTCAGCTAATGGTACGATTAGCAATTGGTCAGATAACTGCCACAACGTAGGAGCTGTCAGGAGCATAAATGATATTTGGGAAATCTCCAGCACGTTTAACGTGACATGCAAAAACATCGTGTCCTCTACATAGAAGTCACTACTTCTATTTGGTCCCTCGTAGAAGACATGACAGACTTTCAGTCAGCGATGATTGAAAATACGTACTTTTTCCCATTCAAGGTCACAGAGCCCTGGAATTCTTTCCATGCACCCCAAGTTAAGGAACCCCTGCACCGGGAGATCCCAAGCAGTCAGGGTCCTCCTGACCTGCTAGCAGTGAGGGGGACGGCGCCCTCGGGGTGCCGCTGTGGAGGGTGGGGGGCCTCACTCACACCCCCTGCTCCCTCCTGGCGTGTCCTTTTCTGTGGCTTCCTCGTTGGTGCAATGACTGTCTTCTGCTCACTCTCCTGGTTTTGCTCTTTTTGTCCTTTTCCTTTTGATGTGGAGGAATTTTTTACATGTGCTGGATATTCATCACCACTATTTGTGTGTGTGTCCTTGGGGACTGTGGCTTGCCCTTTCTCTCTGTCACAGGCTCGTCCAGCCCACGGGCCGCGCGGCCCAGGACGGCTTTGAATGCGGGCCAACGCGAAGGCAGCAGCTTCCTTAACACCTTAGGAGATTTTGGGGGGACCCTTTGTTGTAGCTCATCAGCTGTCGTTAGTGTGAGCCAAGACAGTTCTTCCAACATGGCTCAGGGAGCCACGGGATTGGACGCCCCTGCATGGTATCTGTGATGAACAGAAATTCTTAACTTCAGCATCGTAGAACCTAGTGATTTTTGTCGTTACAGTTTGTACTAAACTCTTTTCTGTCTCAAGACATAAAGCTGTCCACTGGATTGCTTACTAAATTATTTGTGGTTTTGCCTTCTACGGTTAAGTCTCGCCTCCTGGAATGAATCGTGTGTGTGTGTGAGTGAGTTAGGGGCCGGTTCAGGTTGCTCACAGAGGGGGAAGGCGCGGTCCCTGTGCCCCCTGGGGATGGCTCTCCGCACTGGTCTGCAGGCCCAGCTCCGGGCCGTGCTATGGGGTCGGGCCGGGGGTCTGTGCTGCATCAGGCCAGTGTCACCTCCTCCCTTCTGGAGGCAGGTCTCCCAGCTTCCTGAGGGGTGCCTTGGCCACTCATAGCCTTGGCGCTCCCAGGTCGATGTGACAATCAGCGTATCGAGTCTCACAAAAGATGCTGTTGGGATTTTTACGGGGATTGCATGACGTTTGTAGAGCAGTTTGGGGAAGGTGACATTACTCTTATACTGAATCTTCTTATCCAAGAACATAGTATACTTTCCATTCATTTAGGTCATCTTTAATTTCTAGTGTCCTTCAGGGGGTTTGTAATTTCTTCATCAAGGGCTTACACAACCTTTATTAGATTTATTATTAATATCCGCGCCCTCCCCCCCTTCTTTCTCGTTGGTAGCGCTTTGTTAGGATTTCTAGGTTTGAACCTTGGTCCATTTCAACCGTTCTGGAAGGGCTCTTTGCATTGCCTGTTCCAATAGAGCTTCTTCCTCTCCTTCCAGGTGACATGATTTCCGTCCTTTCATCTTCTCTTTCACGTCTTTAACCTCCCCTGCATATTTTCCATCCTTTATCTTTTGGTCCCACATTTTATGTAATTTCTTCAAATCCATCATTTACTTCATTAATTCTTCAGCTGTGTCCAACCTGGTAGCTGGCACATTCATTGAACTATTAATTTTAATTATTACATACGTATTTTCCTTAAAATGTTTAATTGTATTCCTTTTCAAATCCATCTGTTCCATGCACATATTTCTTTAAACATACCAAACACGTGGATTTCTGTGTCTGATTCTAAAACCGGAAATCCTTGCGGTTTGGTTTCTGCTGTCTGTGGGTCCTGCTGGCACCTTGTTTCCCTGCGGGTTTTGTGGGTTTGCGTGGGAAATGTCCCCTTTCCTTTATTCTGTAGGGATTCCTTGAGGTTTGGGCAGCAGTTGAGTGCTCTCGGAGCGGGTTTGCGTTTGCTACTGAACGTCAGGCGGGGGCCTCTCGTTCCCAGGCGCGCGCGTGCGTGTTGGTATCAGTTCCAGAGTTCAGCACAGGAAATGGAAACCATGGCGTGTGTTTTAAGCAGAAAGGGCTTTAAGTTGGGATTAGGTGTTTATAAAATCTCTGGGAAAGCTGGAGGAGTCGTGATCGGGGGGCTCCCTGGCCTGTGGTGGCCCCACAGCTCTGACTCAGGAAGCTGGGATTGGGAGCAGTGACCGTAGCCACCACCCCCACCCACAGCACTGCTGCTGGAACCCCGGAATGCAGGGCCCGGCCGCTGCCACAGCCGTCCCTCACGCTCCTCTCGGCGCCCCTTGCCTGCCGCCAGGACAGCCTCAGCCTCACTTCCATGTACCACGTCACGTGCAGGTCTGTGCAGTGGGCACAGTCCAACTCACATCTAGAATCTCGCTGCAGGTTCCCTGGTGGTAGAGTGGCACCGGCGCTCTCAATGCCCCGGCCTGGGTTTGATTCCCAGCCGGGGAACTACCTCCCCCCCAAAAACAATATTTTGGGGTTCCCTGGCGGTGTAGTGGCTAGGCATCGGTGCTCTCAGTTCCACGGCCTGGGTTTGATTCCCAGCCAGGGAACCACCCCCCAAAAAAATTAAAATAGAACCTCGCTGCAAAAGAGCCTCAGACGGAAGGCTTTTCTGTCCCAGCCGTCGTGACACAGGAGCTGCAGACATGCGCTGAGTCCTGTTGGCCACAGTCAGCACAGTGCTTCCGGGGAGTTGTGTGCCGGAGCAGCCCCGTTCTTTTTAGCCTTTTGTCAGCATTTCCAAGTCCATCTTTTCTTTTCTTTCTTTTTTTTTTTTTTGGTGGGTTCCTTGAGTGAGGATCGAGCACATCTGTGGCGGTGAGAGCACCCAAGCCCAGGCACTACACCACTGGGGAACCCCTGCCTCCCCGAGTCCATCTTTTCCATCCTCTTACTTTAAACCTATGGGAGACACTAGTCACTGGCTGCTGAACACTTACTTCTAACTCCCTTCTCTCTCTGTATACTACATAGTATACTTCTGCTACATAGTCACGGTGACCTGCCTCTCTTGGCAGTAGTGACAGTGGTTTTGATTAATGAAACACAAGCAAGCAGAAGTCTGTTGAGAGGTTTAGGAAGGTTTTTGGTTCTCCTGAAAAAGGAAGCAATAGGACCACTGTTGCTTCTTTCCCTTTCCTGCCTTCAAGGTGGATGTAATGCCTGGAGCCGTGGCAGCCATCCTGTACCCATGAAGAAGAAGGTGAAGGAATTGCTGGGATGACACCCCTACACTGTTACAGCAACACCAGCAGCCATGTACTCCCAGACTCCCACAAGACAAGTAAACCCGCTTGGTTAGTCACTGTTAGGTGGTGGTTCTGTTATTTGTACTCAAAAATAGTCCCAACCAACATAGCATAACTTTGTACATGTGTCTTGTACGAATAACAGACTGCTGTTGCTCTTATTCCAATAGCCTCTGTGTTTTTATTTTTATTTATTTATTTATTTGTTTTTTATGCGGGTAGTTCCCTGGCTGGGAAACGAACCCAGGCCGCAGTGTTGGGAGCGCCGAAGCCTAGTGCCTATGTATTTTTAAATGGGAATTTAATCGGTCCCCCTTTTGTGATTACGAATATGTTTTAACGTCTTCCTGAAATCTTACTCTGTTGGCTTTTTACTGTTTATTGGATTGGTCATTTTTTCCTTTTCTTTTTCTTCAAGTGGTTTAGATGTTGTGCATTCAATGTCTGCTCTCCCAGAGACAATTTTCTGATGTCTCTTTTCCTTTTGTGGGCTGTAGGTTGAGTACTTTCAAAGTACCTGTCTCAGCGTTCATGTCGTAATCCTTTCTTCTGCAGTATCCGATCTGCTGTCAACCTCTCAAACAAAAATTCTTTCAGATTCAGAAATGTTCAGGTCTGTGATTTTCCATTTGGTTCTTTTACAGTTTCTATATCACTCCTAAAAATTCCCTATACCTTCTCAACCATTGAATCCATCTTGACCTGTAACATCTCTAACACAGTTACAATAATTATTTTGGAGGGTTTGCCAGTTCCAGCGTCTGGGTTAATCTGTGGGTCTGCTTCTACAGACTGCTTTTTTCTCTTGCATGTGGGCTGCGTTCTCCTGCTTCTTTGCATGTCTCATACATTTTGATCGTTTACTGAACATTATGGATAATACACTGTGATGGTTTCTGTCGTCTCCTCCGAAAAGTGCTGACTGTGTCCTAGGCGTCCATCGCACTCCCGGCGGATGACCCCGCCCCTGTGGCAGCCTGTGTGGAGGCTGTGTCAGGGTGGCCTTGTTTCAGTTTTGCCCTCAGTCTGGGATGTGGCCCTCACTCCTAAAAACGCTGGGGATTTCATAAGCAGCCCAGGACGTTGACCACGCATCTCTAACCTGGCTGGACTTGAATGCCCAACTTGTGTCAGCAGCTGCGCAGCTACTAAAGTCCCTGCTCAATCTCTTGGTCTTCTAGTTGCCACTTTCCACTGAACCCCTTGTACAAGCCAGGGATTTGGGGGGTGTTTGTACACAGACTTTAGGGCTTTGTCCTTTCCAGTACTGCTCCTTCCCCACCCCCTAAATTCCCAGCTACTCTGGCGGCCTTGAAATCCAACTTCCGTCTCGTTGGCCCAGTGAGACCGCCACTGTCCCACTCTGTCCCTCCCGTGCTGGCAGAATTAAGGAACGCTCTTGGGGGAGAGCTGGTCACATGCGGAGCTCCATGTCTGCTTCCCTTCTTTGCTCCAGTACCTCCACGTACTTGTTCTTTATGTCCTGTCCTGAGGTTGCAACTACCAAGGGCAGATGGTTAACCTGATCCACGTTTCTGTGCTTGTACCTCAAGCTTCGGTGGATGCTTCGTCGTCTTCAGAAATATCCGGAATTCATCAGTTCTGTCCCGTCCTCCAAGAAGGCAGAACCCTTCGTCTGTTTTCCCTTCTCTCCTCAGTTTCCTTCCCCTTCATTAATCTGGGGTCTTGGTCCTCTATCATTACTCGTTTGCCAGTTACGCCGGTAACCTGCCGTGTGAGTCGTGGGCTTCTGTGCCCGCCGTTGCCCTTTCGACACCACATCTTCCATGTAGAGTCTTGTCTTGCTGTGTCTCCATCCCTGCGGAATCGCTGCAGAGAGCACATCTGAGCATGGCAGACTTTCTGAGGTTCGCACGCCCCAAATATTTCATTCTGACCTTTCACTCGAATACGAATCTGGCTGAGTGCGAGTTGACTTTTTCTTAGAGCCCTGAGCATATTGCTCCGTTTTCTTCTGGAATTCCAAGTGGCCGAGCTCGTATAATTCTCACTCCTCTGTAAGGTAATTTTCTGCTTGTTTTTCCCTTTGAAAGGTGACTTTTTTTTTTTTTTTTTTTATCCTTGGTATTCTGAAGCTTTGGGAACTGTGTCTGGGCTTATCTTATTTTCAGGTGAATCATTTGGCATCAGAGGGTCCTTTCCACACAAAAACCTGTGTCTTTCATCAGATTGGGCAAATTTTCTTCTATTATATTTTAATTCTTTTTTATGTTACCATCTCTTCCTGTCTTCAGATTCTAAATGTCTTTCAACTTTTCTTCACATTTTCTATCCCTTGGCTTTTCCCCCCCCGATATTAGCCTATTTTGTGTCATGGATGTAATACTCTGTCTGATCTCTGAGGGTTATTTTAACAGCTGTTTGTGAAATGTTTGCATGGATGCTGGTCCCTGCTTACTGTTTTTTGCTTTTCTCAGTATTAATTTTCCTCGAATGTTTGGTGATTTTAAATGTCATGCTCCTATTTGTGTTTGGACGTCCCCATTGTCCTGTCTGTGGCTCTGATTACCGGAGCTGGGGAAAGGAAGGACTGCATGTCCAGACAGTGCACAGCTGGGAAGGATGCTCTCCACCCAGGGGCTTTCCACCTCGCCTGCAGGGACCCTGCTACCTGGGGCCTTGTGGCCTGCAGGGACCCTGCTACCTGGGGCCTTGTGGCCTGCAGGGACCCTGCTACCTGGGGCCTTGTGGCCTGCAGGGACCCTGCTACCTGGGGCCTTGTGGCCTGCAGGGACCCTGCTACCTGAGGCCTTGTGGCCTGCAGGGACCCTGCTACCTGGGGCCTTGTGGCGTCTCTCCAGCCCGGAGGCTTGCTCCCAGACAGAGCTGAGCCCAAGGTGGGACTGGGAGGGGAGGGGCTGGCTGGCTGAGACCCTGACACCATGGTTCTGCAGATAGTCACCCTGATAACCGCTGTAGGCTGCGTCCTGCTCCACTGCCGTAAACACCCATCTTCCTCAAAACTCTTGGAACTGCTGTCACAGGAGTCCTGTCCTGTGACTGTTTCAGCCTCTTTTTCTTTGATCCTGTTTCTCCTTCAGACCTCACCCGTCTTCTCTGTACCTTTCATGCACTCCTGAAGCGGTCTGGCATGCCAATAGACATTTCTGTTTTTTGTGTACAGATTGACTCTTCATTGCAGATGCTCAGCAGGGAGGCCAGAGGCCGGCTTGCATTCGGCGGTGGGTGCACCCTCCATAGCTCTGTTCGGTTATGAACTAGGAGAGCTGGCCCACTTGGGATAACGTAGCTTGTTGTAGTTGAGGTTCCGAGTTAAAGGGGAAAGATCTGCCAACATCAGGATATGTAACCACCAAAGAAGTTGAAAAAATATCCTCAAAATTGGGAAATTTTACAAGAAAACCTTTCAGTGAAATTCCCACC
Source organism: Lyroderma lyra (assembly GCA_004026885.1). Lineage (NCBI taxonomy): Eukaryota > Metazoa > Chordata > Mammalia > Chiroptera > Megadermatidae > Lyroderma > Lyroderma lyra. Next base: position 74,344 of record PVJL010005618.1, read on the forward strand.
TGAAACCAGCCATGGAGAAGTAGGGTGACAAATGAGTCCGGGAAATGATAACTAGACCTCTTTCTAAGCCAGCCACCAGTCGTGTCAGCAGACACTGATGTGTAAATAATACGGCAGCATTGTATGTGCGACTCCGGGTGTGGCGTTTACACGTGATTCAGAAAGTGACATGAGCTCGTATTGGTGGACATGGATGTTGGGGCGGGGTTTCAGCAAGGACGGAATTATCATGCGTGCCGGGGGGATGGTAACACCTTCTTTGGCTTATAATCCTGTTCAGAGAAACCTGTATCCAGAAAGCTGTCTTTTGGGATTACTCAGTGCTGCGAATCCTTAAGAATACGATTTAAGAAAAAACGTACGTGAACAGACGTCGTCTGCCGATGGACACAGCAGGGCTCAGGGGAAAACACCGTCAGGGAGCATTTCGGTTCGGTAACGCCCTATCGAGAACCAGATGGCACGTGACAGTCTGTCTATTATTGTTAAAGTTTGTGGCTTCTTGCAAAAGGAACAATTGGACCGATTCAGCATCCACTCAGCTTGGGAGGAAGAAAAAGCGGAGCTTCGAAAACAGAAACAAAAACAGGTTTCTGGCTGCCATCCGCACCGTCCTCCTGCACGGCGGCTTGCGGGCCGGGTCAGCAGCTGCTGGGGGACCAGCGCCCACAGTACAGCCCCCCGCCGCGGCCTCTGATGGGTGCGCACCCGTCACAGGTTTGGTCCTAGTGACAGTGACTTTTTCGCTGGGCTCTGTACAAGTGTCCTTTCTTCGGAACAAAGCCTCTTGGTTCTCAGGCTGACTCTGATGACATCACATGACAACATTTCTGTCCGTGTGCCCAGCACAGCACCTGGCAAATGGCAGGTTTCTGATGCCTGGTGGCTGTCAGACACCTGTAAGCACGTTCAATAAGCCCGAGTTCATCACACGAGACACCTCGCAGGCCTAAGCTCCGCCGTCTGGAGCTTTTCTGCCCACCAACCCCACCGCCATGCCGAGCTGTACTGAGTGAGGGGCAGGTGGAAAGTCGAGATGAAAAACCCAAAAAGGTAGGGCCTGGAACGCTGATGGGAAGATAGCACTGTGGCAATGCTTTGAGAAGACAGCGCTGCCAGGCTAGATGGACTCCTGTTGTCTTTGGAATGCAGTTATTATAATTTGTACGAACGTGACGCACAGGGCTCGGCGCCTCCCCCAGCTGGCTGCGCGGGCAGTGAGAACCGAGCCTGTGCTATCTTCACAGTTCTGGGAGCATGTGAGCCGGCCACCTGGGCTCTGGCAGGCCCCAGACATGTAATTAGAGGCTCCCGGCCCGGGTGATGCGCAGACAAGTCTTATCACGCGTCTGGGCTGCCGTGGGTGCGCAGTTCCTCTGCAGCCCTGGTGAGCCGGGCGCCCCAGTCTGGCTGATCCGCCGGAGCTGGCCAGGAGCTTTGATCGATCACTAAACAGAAAACTGTGCACGAGGACACGCATTCCTGCAAGAACACGAGCACAGCCCGGGGGTTGGCACACACAGAATGCAGCTTCCTGAATGCGCCGTGCCCGAGGCCGCCGAGGCTCAGGCCAGACGGGTAGACTCATTAGCCTTACACAAGAAGGGAGTGTTCCAAAGTCATGCAGTCCCGGGAGGCGGCACCGGGCTAAACCCTCCCTCTGCGACCTGAAGAAATGCGCACGCACCAAGCATGTGATTAAGGTATTTGTTTGACGTGGATCTGAAGTTATTTCGGAGGCTGGAAGGTGGTGCCTTTCTCCGTAAGGATACAGAGTCAAGGTGACAGATGCACATCCCAAGGACGGGGCCCTCCCCCTCGCCTTTGTGACGGGGGACGGAGTCAGCAGATTTACAATGTCGTGGATGCTGTCTCAGTAAGCTTGCTACAGGTTGAGTTGCTTGAGGTTCCTGGCAGCTTTCTGGAATCACGGTGAGGGATGATGGCATTTGAGAGGCAGCTCTTTGTGGGAAGTGAACACGGGTACTTGGAAGAGCCCTCCTGGTCTGTCCCCAACCTGGTCCCCACCCTACAACCCCATCTGCTGCCCTGCCAGGTGGCAGGACAAAAGTGTCGTTACGTGGTGGATTTCCTCAGGTGCAGAAGCACATCCACGCCAAGTAGGCTGGCCACCGAATTCGGATAACATGAGCGCAGAGGTGAGCTTGCTGAAACACGCTCTCGGGAGCGACTCTCAGCAGCTTAGGCAGAAGTATCTTAAAGTCTGATACTTTCAAGTGAAAAGAAAGCATGCAAATGCACACCCTCCAATTGGATTAGACGTGCCTCACTCATTTCACTTAGTGACAAGGAGTCAGAGGCGAGGCTCACCGAGTTTGGACACGTTTGAACCTTCTACCCTCTCTCTCTTCTCTCTCCTTTCCCCCAAAACTTCTAGAAGTTGTGATGTCCTTGTGGAGAGGGAAGGGGCCCACACGTTTGCCAAAGGATCCCGTGTGCAAAGAAAACACATCCCGGGGTGTATTTTCCCCCAACTTATTTTCCTCAGGATAAGAATACCTCAAAATGCTAGTCCTGGTGTAGAAATCCAGGGAGCCTCCTGATTAGTTTACACATTTCCGATGGAACGATGCAGGCCCTCAAGGCTATGTGTGTCTGAGGCCCCTAAGGACTCAGCATTCGGAACCCTCAGAGTTTGAAGTTCTCTCTTCACTGCAGCTAATGCAAAGCCAGCTTGCAGGAAGTCCCCCAGATCCAGTTAACATGCGGTTCGTTTCCTCGGTCACCATTACCCTAACACCCGCTCACATGGCAACATACGTGTGAAGCCTCGTTAGCGTTTCCCAAGACGCGTAACAGAATGCCAAAATTAATTTTGTAGGTTAATTTTTAAAAGTAGGACCGAAGTCTATGTTGATAGTAACTATTTCTAGATAAAATATGAGTATCGTGACAATGTTAATTTCCTGGTTTTGATAATGGACTATAATTATCTGTTCTCTTTGGGGGAATCTGGGTAATAGGTGCAAGGGACCTCTCCGTACTCTTTTTGAAATGTCTTAGAAGTCTATTATTATTTCAAAATAAAAAGGAAAAAGAAAATTCTATGTTATAACCACACGGTAGAAGCTTATTTTTAAGAAAAAGATTCCATATACGCTTAATTTCATTATGTGATGAAAGTAAGAAAATATTCTTGAATCAGTAGACAGATGAGTATATGGATGTAGTTCTCTTTTCTCTAACTATGAAACACTCTAGAAGACTCTATGGCCCTCTTTTTGGAATAGGACCCCTAGCAGTGAAGAAACCTCCTCTCAAAGATGGTTCTTTTCATAACATAGTTAAGATATCATGTGAGACCCAGAGAGAAATAATCAACATAGAAACAAGATTAAACTTCCATTAGCTTGTGGAGTTTAACAAAAAGATAGGCGACACACAGCCTCTCTTTACTGATGATTGCAACCTGCACAGACTAGTATTACCCAGACTTTGAGTTGACTTACAAGTGAGTCCTCCTGACTGTAAAATCTGCTCTCTGCCGTGAGCGGCCCCTAGTGACACACCCTTTGGGTTTCTGCGGTATCGTGTTGAGCTCTCGCAGGGTCCCATGTGGATGGGAGAGCTCAGGGGATCCTTCGCATAGGATGCGAGAGGTCAGACTCGTGCCTGCATTTCCTGACTCCAGGACAGTGCTCTGTCACTAGGCAATACCTGCCTTGAGAGAACTCAGTGACGCATCAGGTGGCACCGGGTTTAGCTGAGCATGTAGGATGGGGCTGACCTATGCCATGAGGTCGCTTTAGAGTTGCTCAGTGTTCTGTTTGAGGGCGAAGCTGGCCAACGGTGCTATGGGCAGGGTGCTAATGTCAGGTGGCATTAGCATGACAGCAAAAACTAGCATGGCCAGGAGTAACTAGGAAAATGTGTATTCTCCCCCACATCACAGCAGAACCCGAAGGTAAGAGGGAAATATGGAACTAATTAGATAGTCTTGACCACAGTGCAAAAGAAAGGCCGTGGGGGTAGGGGAGGCAAAACGTGAGGTGCAGACGGGGTGGTGGCAGCCCTGGTTCAGACGGGGGTGCATGGCTGAGCTCCAACGCCGGCTCTGCAGCCCGCCTGAGGTCCCGAACCTGCCATCTCTACCTCAGAGTATCTTTCAAAGCCCGTTTTTCCCCATCTCTACCACCCAACACGCGTCTCAGGGTAGCCTGTCCTCAAGTCCCCTCGTTTCCTTTAGCTTCTCTCCAATCTGTTCTCCACAACAGACACTGTCACCTTTTTAAAACAAATCAGGTCACGTCACTCCCCGGCGCAGATCTTTGAGGAGCGTCCACTGCCCTTCCCCCATCCGTCCTGCTCCTGTCACTAGGACTCCCAGGTCCTCTCCGCTGCCTTGTGGTCTCACACATGCTTCCTCTGCTGTTCCTGTCTCTTCACTCACCACCTTCAGCTCCCGTTTCCAAGCCTTCCAATCTTACCACCTCCGAGGCTGGGAGAGCCCGCCACTGATCGCTGCTTCTTAGCATGTACCGGAAATTCCAAGTACGCCCTGCTTTCAACTCCGTGAGGGCAGGGGTGCGTGCTCTCCCAGCCTCTAGCATGTGGCTGTGGTCAGCAAACGTCTACCGCCAAACTCCCCAAGCCCCCTGAGACGAGCCCTGACTTTCAGGGTGATGGCGAGTAACGGGTGACCACCTAAACAGGTCGTGTGCCTCATTATGACCAATTACCGTGGTTCACGACCCTTGTCAGACAATTTCCTGTCGTAGGTATCACGCCCCCCCCCGCCCCATGTCACCACTGAGCAAACTGCCGTGCAGAGATTTTTAGCAATCTGCCCAACACCTCATCGGAAAGAGGTGGAGTTGGGACTTGGAGCCCAGATCCATTTCCGAGGCCTCACTCTCGACTCTGGAGGGTGCCGAGCACTCTTGCAGGGACCCAGTGAAGGTCACCAGGAGCCCAGGCAGTGTTGAGAGCAGCAGGAGGGGAAGCAGCTTGACCTTAGCTATAGGGCCACCCTGCTGAGTGCCCTCACGATGGCAGTCCAGCTTCCTCCTGCATTCAGATGCCAGGAGGACCCCCCATCTCGCCGTCTCTGGGAGGAGCTGGGGCAGCCTCAGGATCCTTTGGTGGCCTCACATCAAGCAAGAAGCAGAGCCTCCCAAGGGCCCACTGCTGAAACTCAAAGTGAGTCCCATCTGTTTCCTTCCCCGGGATGGGGTGGCCCCTCCCCAGCTGGCACCAGTTTTGGTTGTACTACACCAGCATCAGTTCGTGTTCACTGTCTACTACAGGTAAACACAAACAGCTCGTTTGCACTGTGCATCTGTATATTTAAATATAAATCGCTCAAATTATGTCATTTTAGGGAATGACAGTAAATTTCAAGTTTTATAATATTAAATTGCAAAAATCTTCCTCTGTGCTTAAAAAGGGTAATGTTGTCAAATTACTTGAGACATAAAATTTTTTAAGCGTTTAGGCAAGAAACATTACTAACGTATCATAAATAAGTATTATAACTTTATTAAAATGAAAAGACAATATTCAAAATAATGCAACAAAAATGAATACAATCCTGTCCAATACTGTACACATAATGCGGAAAACAGTGCATTCTTCTAAAGCATGTTTTAACCTTCATTTAGTTCATACTAAAATATAAGCTTTAAATAGCTCAAATTATATCATTCAGCAGTTGAAACTGTAAACAGCTTGCTTAACGGTTAAGAGAACTTTGCAGTCATGGACCTGTCAGCGAGCACCTCCTCTTCTGTACGTCACTACACAAGAGGACACCCCGCGGCTGTGGGAGGACGAGCACGAGCTATGTGTCTTGCTGAATCAAAGTGGAGGAGCCAGCTGGGAGAGTCGTCGAAGCAGAACGAGGCTGATAGGACCCCTGGTATTAAGACATACTGCATTCCTGGTCAGAAGTGTTACTCAAAAAGCAAACAATCCCCAGGAAATACTGAATAGGAACCAGCAACACAAGGCCAGCTTGTGTTGTATTTGTTTATTTATACAGTCTAAAAAAACAAAAAACAAAAAGAACACTACACACACCCCCACACAGTAACTCTCAATCACATAGCTAATTGTTTCATTGTTGCTGAAGACTGACACCCTAAACGCTGGCGAACAGCCCACTCTCCCACCTTCTGTAAGGCGCAGGTGACAACAGGCCATTTTAGTGGGGGAACAAAGCAGGAGTCGTAAGGAAAATTTACCAGTTCTATCGTCTTCTCATTCTGCAAGACGGGACACATGTACACGTGACAAATATGGTTGCCAAATAAACTGCTTCCCCTCCCCTCAACCAAACAAAGTGTTTTGGTCTTGGGACGATTCTTCAACTATGTAGGTAGAGCCAGTGAGAACAGACACCCTGCCCTCCACGAAAAAAAAAAAAAACAGCTTACAAAAATAAATGAAACAAAATATAATAGGCCAAAGAGCCAGAAATCTTCAAACTTACTAAGCAAAAATAATTTTTTTAATGATTCTGATCTAAATACTGTGTTTTCTTCTGTTTGCTCAATTTTCAGTTTATCAGGAAGGAGTCATTCTCCAACGTGAGATTTCATCATTCGGAATATATATTACTCTAAGATAGTAGCTAAGTGGTTACTGCAGCTACGGCCTATGGTTATGCCCCGCGCTTGTGTAGAAGGATATGACGTGTGTGTATGAGCTTCCCCTCCTGCCGGCCCCGCCGTCACATCTCTGCGGACGTCTCCCACGCGAGCCGGACCGGGAGCCTCGCACCACAGCACCGCACGACCACGCTCAACCTTGCTTTGACAGCGTTCAACTGTTTGGTTCTGCTCCCCGCAGCAGGCCCCGTGACCCGCCGCGGGACTGCGTGCCCCCGCGGACGTCTGGGCCCACGGGCCGGCGTCTAGGGAGACACCACGTAGGGCGGGTGCTTGCGCTTCCCGCGCCCAGCCGGCTCCGCCCTGGTTTTCGAGTCCGGCCTGTCTGTGGCGGAGGCGGCCCCGCAGTCAGCGGGTAGCGGCTGGGCGTGGGCGCTCGCGCCGGCTTCCTCCGCTTCCCTGAAGAACTTCTCGTATCTGTCCAGGTACGGGGGTCTCTCAGGTAGGAGGTAATAATGCGTTGAACTGACCTTCTTCCCGTTTTCGATGATGGGCAGGATGCAGGGCACCTTACTGGCAGACCCCTCGCTGTGCTGTCTCTGCAGAGCTTTGCTGCTGACGTACTTGGGGTCAGGGGCAAAGCTCTGTGTGGGGGGCATGACCCCGTTGAGGTAAGACGGAAGGCTTTTGGGGCTCGGCGTGCGGGAGTTACTCCGCGACAGAGGCTCTCTTGGCGGCACTTTGGGAGGCCGGTCTTCGTCACTGTAGGTGCTGGACGTGACCTCGGCTGACCACCTCCTGTAATCCGGCCTCACGGGCCGCGGAGGGATGGGGACCCTTGGCGGGACCTCGGGTTTGTCGTCGTCGGAGTTGGGAGAGGCTCTGTGCAGGTAGCCGGCTATCCTGACGGCTGGCTTGTGAAAGGACCCAGCCGGTCCCGAGTGGGACCTCCTCAGTCGCCGGTGGGCCTGCAGCGGGGGCGCGTCGGCGCCGGGCGCACGCCCGCCGGGCCCGGGCGCCTGGCTGAGGTCCGCCGCCGACGCGGTCGGGCTGTCGAAGTAGGCGTAGTTGATCTGCCCGCAGCCGCGGAAGCTCCGCCGGCCCGGGACGGCGTACTTGAAGTCGGAGAGCGAGCACTCCTCCAGGAGCAAGTCCGTGTCAGAGCTGGTGAAGAACTCCACCTCACAGTCCGTGTCGTCCAGGCAGGCGCCTTCGGAGACCGGCAGCGGCGGCAGCGGCCGCGAGCCCCGCTCGCAGAGCGCCGCGCAGGGCAGCGGGGACGCGCAGGTTTTGACGGGCGTGAGAGGCGGCGTGGAGGCGCACGCCCCGCTCACCGACAGTTTCTTAAAGCCACACACGACCCGGTCCTCTTCGTGCGGCCCCGGGCTCCCGCCCGGCGGGGTGAGGGCGGCGGGCAGGCCGGGCTTCGGCGAGGGGCCGCCCTCTGCAGGGCGGAGGCCACTCATCGGCGCCGCCGCGGACGCGCGCCCTGGAACGAGGAGACACGTCAGTGACCGCGAGGACACACGGCAGTACCGCGGCCCGACGCGAGCGGCAGCCGCGGGCGTAAGGAGAGACCAGGAGGTCGTTAACGCACTCGATCTGGTTCAAAGGACAAATCAGCTCCGCGCCCGGGACGTGCGCAGGGCACGCACCAACGCACCTCGGCGGGTTCTGTGACGTGTGCACCTTCGCACAGGGGGACAGCATAGGATTTACGTGAATACCGGACCACGCCGGCCTAGTCACTTAAGCGAGGCGACCACACGAGGGACGCAGGGCAGGAAGACGGGAAGACAAAGCCCTGGTGTCAGCCCTCATCGTGACGCTGCGGTGACGACTAGTGCGCACGTGACAAGCATCTCCTGACAGAAATCTGAGGAACGGAACGCTGGCATCGGAAGTACCGTGTGCCGTGTCACACGCCTTCCTACGTTTCCCTTCACCCGCACTCAGACTACTTCCTCACCTGCAAACAGGCAGTATCAGTGACAAAGGTGTGAGGCCCCGCCCAGTCCCCGAGTTCCGCTGGGTAGCACGGGTGGGGTTCAGACTTAATTCCCGGTGTGAAAAGATCCCACGTCCCCAGTGACAGCAGAGCCTGGGGACCAGGCGCAGTGGTCTGGGAAGAGCGTGCTCATCTCCAGGACCTGTTGCCTCTAGGCGTCACACCACCACTGGAAGGTTCAGGCGGGTTCCTCATTTAAAAAGTAACGCTGGGGGGACAAGCTAAAAGCCCCCCTCCTCTCCCAGGGCCACCTTCCCAGATCTGCCAAACACATACCGAGAGACGGAAGGTGCGCACGACCAGGAGCGTCCAGACTGTAGGCCATGGTCAGCGGGTCCATGTTTAAAAAGTTACTGCAAGGAAAGGAAGGACATCTTGGTCACAAACAAGCGGTGATCAGACTCCCTACCTCCTTTTAAAATCTCACATCCGAGATGCCAGTGGCCCGGTGCCGTCCTCACCTCTCAAACTCCCTGCGACTCCCCCAGCACGTCTTCATGTTCCCCAGGGCCTGGCCATCGTGGAGAAAGCCGGTTTTTAACGGGACTCGGAGCTCCTGAGCAGCCACTCCTGCGGATGACATTGTGCCTTACTCTGGGATGTCTCCACTCTTGGGGTCCTAGGGGTGCGTTAGTCGACCAGTAGCTTTCGTCCCCTAGAGGGATAAAGAAGAGATGAGAGCATGAAGGACACAGTTCAGAAACACCCAGGAATAGCTAATACCAGAGAATTTGGGGGGATGTTGAAGAGTAAAATTTAATTAATAGACTTGCACTCAATTCTGACATTTTTAATTCCTTATTACTTGTGAGGGTACTAAAGGTAGACATCACAAATATTTATTTCATAAATACGAATCCAAGATGTGAAATGTGTTCAGCAAAGCGAGAAGTAATCTGCCGGCAAGAGTGGGCCTCCTAGCACAGAGCCCGCCCTCCTCCCAGAACAAACCCTGGTCGCCTGCCAGGGTGCACGTCCCCGGAGCTAAGAAAGTCACTTCACAAATCACTGGGTCCCACACTGCAGAACTGTCACTAAAACTCGACGCTTAGATCAGACGAGACTCCAGTTGGCACCTGATTACCCCACAGCCCAGGATTCTGTATTTTTGGGGTTGGTCTTGGGAAGACAAATTCTCTAGTTATTACTTGTTCAAGAACAAAGAAATACATGAAGATACTAATTTCCATTCTCTTGCAAAAATCAACTTCTGCAAGGTAACTGGCTTCGGTGGAGGCCTAGGACAGCTTCCTCTTCTCTTAGAGACAAGCTTAAAGGTATATTCCTTACATTCTGGGCTCCGAAGTGCCTAGCTGCAAGGCATGGATGACAAAGGCTAAGGAAGTCCAGTTGTTCTTTATCTAGTACTTCCTCAACTTTAGGAACCCCCTCCCTTGTCGGATGTTACCTGTCGGAGTCCCTAGAGCCTCTTTCAAATTTTACTTTTATTAGTCAGTATAGCATCAGGGCTAATGTTAATTAGCATCACCTCGGCTCTGACTTCAGATAATTCATGTTTGCTTAGAATACATTTAGGACGTCATTTGTCACCTATCTGTGTAACACTGAGCCCTTCTGAGATTTGTGCGTGTAAAGATGACACTGTCATTGTGCATCTACCAGGAGCCGCTGTGCTGAGGGCTGAAGACTGAGGTGAGGGCAGGGGCACACAGGTTTTTTTGTTTGTTTTATGGACAAATCTGTCACCTGCTAGACTGTGAGCTCAGACAAGAGGTGAACTTCCAGTCATTCATCATCATGGGAACACCAGCAGAAGCTCAATAAGAGAACGTTTGTTGAGTGAATGTTCGTACAGCACCATCATCATTGGTATCAATCGAATGGATGTAATGTGTAAGCACAATTTTTCTCTTGCTAAAGATCTAACAGGACTTTGCACGTGTTTGTTTTTTCCACATAAAAAGGAATGAAGAGATTGTAATGTTTCAGTGACAAAGTAAGTCCCAGCTTTTTACTCTCCCAGAGTCAGCTGTTTTGACACAGGAAGAGATTTAAATAGGTTTAAAATAGTTCAAATAGCCAAGCATTATTTTTCTTTAATCAGTCTCTCAGATGTGTGACTAAGAAGAGGGAAAAAACCCCATCGTTTAAGAAATCTAAGTTATTGGGGAGTATTTTTTTTTTTTGAAGGTTGGCTTTTAGATTGAAACGAAGCAAATGTGTTTTTCCTTTTTTTTACCTGAACCAAGTAAAGTGACAAAAATAATTTAAGAACCCATTTTAGAAAACACTGCTAGGCAGTGCCCCTGTGGACTGAGCCCGTGGTCGGGGGTGCCCTTCCCAAGCGCTCTGCAGGCACTGGCAGGACTGCAGGGGAAGTGGCGGTGCTAGCACAAAAATGAAAGGCCAGACAGGAAGGAGAATATGGTGTTTAAGTAGTTTGAAAGCACACGTTTGAAGATTGTTCATCCAGATTACAGGAAAATGCTGCGGGGGTTCTGCAGGCCCAACCCCCACCTGTCTGCGGGCCAACAAGGACTACTCGTAATTACTGTGTGTCAGCCTCCTAATGCCATCTAAATCTGAGCTTTCAACAGAACGATTGTGTAACTATCGCCTCTGCTGAAATTGCCTCAGAATTCTAAACTTTACATTTCAATGGCCCCTTAAAATTATTTCTATGTTCTAGAAAAAGTTATTTTTTATTCATTGTTTCCATCACCTACTTGTTAGCTTTCTTAAGAAAAAAATTTTTTTAGTATAAAAAGAATTGTGTTCACTAAGCCAGCTCACTTCTGACCACAATAGTGTCTTTGTGTATTCATAGAAGGTGACCTGCCTCTAAATTTCAATGGGGAATTGTGAATGGGCCGTGTTATGAAACTGTCGGAACTTCCTACTTGCTTGCATGGGAGAAGCAAGGAGGGCAATATAATCGCATGTTCTCTCTTTTTTTTTGAAAATAACTTCAAACTGTAGACTCAAAAAGGGTAACCTATTTAAAATATATTCCTCAGGATGTAAACTGAGGGTAGGGAACCACCTGAAATTCTTTTGTACCTCTCTCAAAACTCTCCAAGTATTCAACATACATGCTCCTTCGAGGGGAAAAATCAATTAGTTTGGTCAACCTCAAGTTAAAAAGAAACACTGCTCAAGTGAAATTTAACTAATGCTGTGGCGTTTCAAATTTTGTTTCCTTCTAACTGTAAAACTAGCTCTGCCTTACAATTCATTAGGAAAACAATTGCAAAAGTATACCGATGCAGGAAAATCAAAGTGCAAGGTGGGATTCTCTTATGAAATGCAAATGTGAAAGTTCCTGTTTATCCAGGTAGCATGGGACAGAGCAGGTTCTAACTCACTTTGGGCCTAACAACTTTCCTAAAATGTATACACTAATCTTTAGCCTTTTCAGTGTGTCAAAGATGCAGTTCAATCACAGATGTAAACTCTTTACTGTTAAATGTCACTTAATTTTTATTTTTAATTCAAGGGGGAAAAACACACCCTAAAACCATCTGTTTCTCGAGATGGTCCTTGTATTTTCCCTCCGTATACCCGCCCCCACCCGCCTTCTGATTCACTTGTACAGCTTCACCTCCTCGCAGACGCCACTCCTCGCCCAAGCTGCCACTTAGCATTTCCTGTTGTCTGGTGGTTCTCTCTCCACTTGGATGGTCCTCTGGTATCCCCACCTCTATACACCAAAATCCTGTCACTTACTTTACACCCCATTCCCCTTCCCAAACCAGTTCAGGGGCCAAGAGGATTACACTGTTCCTAGAGGCACCATTTTGACCCGAGTTACAGCCAATACACATTCAATTACTGAGCCCCAAGGCCTACTTCTACATGCTTTCTCAAATCTATTTTCCTTCCGTTCACCAGGCCCGGCTCTGCCTTGCCTCTGAAAATAGCCAATCCATCCTACACACCAGTCCCAGATCAATACTGCTTAACTACAGCTCAAATTATAGTAAGATCTTCTAAATGAAAGCTCCTCGTTCTGCCATGAGGCCTTCACAAGGCCCCAATCTTCTGCTATCAAACTCTTGCTTCTCTTTTCCCCAAACCTTATCCTTTAGGGCCATCTCTCAGACCCCTTTCTCCACAAAGCCTGCACCAAAGCCCGCTGTCCTTGGGTTATTATTCTGTGGTTGTGCCCCTACTTCCCTTCCTGTCCTCCAGATCTCCCTGGAGATTGTGTCATCATTCACTTCTAACACATATTTACTAAATGGATATTAAGAAAATATTCATCCCATTAAAAAAAGTAATTACCTGAAAGACTCACAGAAACTGTAAATCAGTGAAGAACTAAGGGAAAAAGCAAAGGCTTTAAGGGATAGACTCAACATGTGCTGTAACAAGTTTAGGGTACGTAGCAGGCAAGGAATTTTCATTAAATTCTTTTCCAAAATCCAGAGAGGGCAGTTTGCAGACTGGGTAAAAATTATAAGCTTAAATGGTCAACAATGTAACTTTCTAAACTGGTTTCTGCTACTGTATATTTACTTAAGACAATCAGGGGAGTGCTTTCAGAAAACCATGAATTTCACCTTCTACACACTTCTCCTTCTGGATTATAATGCACCTACTGTGTTTTTGGTGTTAAAAACAAAACAAAAAGCACACTGCACATTCTTTATTAAGGTGAAATCACCTGCCTTTACCTTGAGGCCAGTCTCCTTGAAACTGTTTTGAAAAAAACCAGGCTACCTTCAGACAGTAACCTAGATCTGCTCACCTTGCCTCCTGATCTCATTAATAAATCTCAGAAGCAATCCACGAGAGGAGGAGGGACACATTTTTGTCACTGACTCATCCAGCTCTGCCCAGTGCTTCCTTATTCAAAAGTGTGATGTAACTTCCTTCTTTCAGTGAGGTTTTAGAACCTGATTTTTGTTTGCTCAGGGTGATAAATGGTCTTTTCAGCTGCATTTAACAATTACCGATGTAACTATTCCCATACCCAGGAAGATACACGGTAACTATATATAGAGAGCGCCAAAATTTGTAAAAAGAAACCATTTAGGAACATGATTTTAGATTCTCCCCAAATAAACCAACACCTGCATGTTTATCTTCATTTTGAAAATGTCTAAAATAATCACCTTTGGAAAAACAAAAAACCTCACCATTTTCATTGTCATCACTACCTAAAGCACTAGAAGAGGGGACGAAGATCGTCTGACACACTTAGTATTCAGTTGAGGTGTTTTATAGAAGTTTAATTTTTATTAATAATATAAGAAACTTAGTGATTTGGTATTCATCTACATATTCAATGTTCATGATAGTTATTATGTTGTGTCACCTGAGTTTCTTTACTAAAAGCGAACGACTTCAAAATCAAAGGCCCCGATTTGAGTTTTTCCAGGGTGTTCAATAGGCTATGATTTGGGGAAGGGGCAAAAGGGGCAGGCAAGTTACAAAACCCCCTTCCTGTACCTCGCTATTGTGAAAAGCATCAATGGCCTTTGCATTAAAAGCACAGGTGACTTAAAACATTTTTTATATTATGTTAATAAAACAAAATTAAAATACTCTTGCATGAATTCAAGGTAAACCTGATGGTTTCAGTGAAGATGGAACGCAGTTCACCGTGGGGAGGATGGACGTTTTCGTCTTCTTGTAGCTCCACCCCCTCATTCCGCTTCAACAGGCCTAGTACATAATGGCCCATTTGTATGCGGTAAAAACTGAGGCAACAAGGAAAATAATTTATCTTCAGACTGTCAAAATCAAAGCTAAGTCACATAATTTCTTGAATAATTTGGAGTATTTTCTTGCTAAGTATTTTAAGAAATGGCAAGCTAACAAAAAACCTATTTGTTGAACTACCATAGTTATCAATAGCCTTTTGATTCACTTAGTCTCCTACACAATTTTAGTGCGATAGCAGATATATTCTTTTGTCCTTTGTAGTTTTCCTACAGAGTACTACAACCAGTAGCAACACACACACACACACACACACACACACACACACACGATGGAAAAATATTATTCCTTTTAGACACACACACACAATAGAGTTCTATTCTAATTTTAATAACAAGCACAATGACCTAATAATGGAAATAGAGTAAAACTTCAAATTTATTTGATGAATGTTTAAGTTACCCAATGGGTAACTTTAGATTGTTATAATAAATATAAAACCAGCAAGAATAATAGGTAATTCCTTGGACACTGGTCTGACAGGCATTGCTCTAAGTGATATATATATATATATATATATAAACTTACTTAATCGTCTCAATAACCCTATGCGATGGGTTACTATTACTACCCTCACTGACATGAGATGAGGAGCTGGAGACACAGCGTTAGGTAATTCACTTGGTCAAGGTTCCTTATACCAGGGACTGCAGTGTCCAGACCTCTCAGCCCTGTACCACCTCTTTAAGCCCCTCAGGCAATTAAACCAGGAAAGAATTGACCCACTACAATGCCCGTTTTACTTCAACTCCCTCAAATTCTCCTGTAAAAGGTATTAATTGCAGATTTGGCCTGGGTATCCTCTAAAACGGGTGGGTTAAAGTATTACTTCCACATTTTATGACAACTTAAAACAATTCTTTAGAAGCCCTCAGTGTTCACTGATGAACCCATGCCCCACCATCACATGACGATTACAGTATCGTATGTGCTTTAACACAGGTCTGTGATGACCAGTAAAAAGGGGCGACTGCATCTACCCAACAGGCCTCCTCTTAACACACCCTCACAGCACGGATCCCAGTGATGGCATCAGAAATATCCTGTATCTGTAAAGCACTTGACACGTTACAAAGCACTTTCTAACCCATTATCTCACTTGATCCCCACAACTGCCCCGTAAGAAGAGGCAGGGATTATAATCTCCTGCAGATGAGGAAATGAAGTGAGGTTAAACATCTTCCTGTTAGCAACGAGGCCACCTCAGCCCTTCTTCCCGATAATCCAGCCTTTCCCCCACTATACTTTCACTGCCTCTCCTTCCCACAGTACTTGCATTGCAGGCAACCCCCTTGCTTCTCCTCCTAATATTGTTTATAAGTGGCGAAACTGGTGCAGTGAAATGCTCAAGACATGGCGTTAGTCAATTTCAGAGACAAAGTGGAACTCAATTCAGTGTTTAACTCACAAATTCTTAGAGAGCAAGGATTAATTATTTTCACAAATAGTTATCAAACTCTTATTCTGAACTAGATACGATGCTTGGTCAAAGTGACATGGAGAGAGACAGCAGTGTGACGTGAACCATTCCGGATTGTGGCACTTCCAGGGAAGTGAGCAGGGACAGTGAGAGGAAAAGGAGGCAGGAGAGCGTACTTACTGGGTGGTTTAGGAAGGCCTCTCCGAGGTGACTTCCTATACTGAAATCCAAAGGACAGAAGAGAGACAGCCATGGGAAGAGTCAGCAGAGGCTCTATGCACCGGATGTAGTATTTTTAAAAGACAATCTATTACTCATCAAGTTTCATATCTGGGGGCTTTCAGTCAGAGCTATTGGACACTGTCTCCTCATCCTCACCTTCCTGTTTCCTCTGCAAAATGAGTATTTTGCTGGATCCCGGCACTTTGGGGTTGGAAAGGCTTATTAACTCATGTAGCCAGAGCCCCATATTTTAAAAATATATTCATTGAGGCCTGGAAGATTGGCCTTTTAGTAATACCGCCCAATTCTATGGTATAAGGAACTGAACTGAAGTATCAATGATTGTGAATTGCAGGATCTTCCGTTTCCCCTCTGAAGTCTGAATTGCACACTAACTACCTCAAAACTAATTTCTCTATTAAACTTACGTTCAGAACCCTGAAACTCCCCAGTTTTATCTACCTCCACAAAACATATGTTTATATTGTGCAAACAATGCTAGAATGCTACAACTGGATGTTTTTTACATAGTAAGTTATTCGTTAGCTTTTATATGGCCAAACACCAGCACCAAAGGATGCTACAAGAATCCTGATGATGTACCCATTCAAATTTATTTAGATTAACAGCAGAGTTGTTTCTCTGGTAGAGGGAGCCTATGACATTCAAATTCCTGGAATTACCCTTGGCACCACCTCCTCCCTCCTCTGCTCACCTTTCTAAAGCAACCAATGGTATGTAGACATTCAGGTCAGTTTCAAGCATGTTAGATTGTACCTGTAATTTAGCAACTTGCTTTCAAAAGCTACCATCAGTATTGGCAGAAAGGAAGTTAAGATCTGGTTCAACTTCTGAGAAACAGCAGTTAAGAGTTATTTTCACACAAAAACTCAAGTCTGCAGTATAATTTTTAAATCCCATAGAAAGAGTGACCAATATCTTCTGTGAACTGAAAATAAGAAAAACAGTGCACTGAAAACAGTAATTTTACCGGTCAAAATATGAATAATTCAGACATTTCCTAACAGTCATCAAAAACCAGATTTGTTCGGCAAGCCTTATCAGTGACGGATTCAATCATGCTGAGCTTTAGAGAGTAAAATATGCTTTCATGCAATTATTTATCAGCCATCAACTATGTGCAAGGGTGCGTAAGATAGAAGCTGTACAAGGCAGAGTTCCTGCCCTTAGGAAGTTTGCAGTCTGATATGTTAGGTTATAAATGGTTAGTCCAAGACTTCTATCACTTAGTGGCCAGTAGCTACTGCAGCACAGCTGAAAATAAACCTGTGGGAAGGAAGGGGAATGACAAATAGTGTCTTAAGTCCATGCTAAAACCTGCACATATTTCTCTTCAAATTTCCTAATATCTGGAAAAGAGCTAGGTTACTAAAATACTGGTGATCAGTATGTTAACAAGAAACCAACTTTTATTTTGGTCTTAGCAAAATCTGGTCATTTCTTGGGATGGGTACCTAGCTAGTCTTTCGTCTGTTTAAATAAAACTTCACTTAAAACCATATAATTACAGACATGCAAAAAAAGAAAAGGAGTTGAAAAAAAAAAAGAGAGAGACTGGGTATGGTGAACTTAAGATGTTTCATTCTCAAACGCACGACACTGCATTCTTACAGATCTGCAAAAGCTTAAAACTTTGCAGAATACTGGTTCTCCAGAAGGAAAAAAAAAAGCATTTTAACCTCACCTTTCTTCACCCCTGACAGTTGCCTAGAAACCAGTCCTGCCCTACCTGTGTTGCAGGTGTACCTAAAGTCAGCAACACATCTCTTTTAAAGCTACAGTCTCTATTCTGACTGCACTTAAGTTTATGACTAACAATCTATTCATATTTTTTATCAGGTAGGAGACTGGTTTCTTCAAGCAATGACGAAACCTTAATAAAGACTTAGCAAGGACCAATACAGCACCAATCGCAGTTAAGGAGTCATCTCGTTTGTAATAAGGCTAAGATATACATATAAATACACACGTACACACAAGAAATACCTAACGAGCGCTCACGTTTTGAACAGAATTCTGCGGTTCCTCTCCTTTTGAAGCAGTATTTAGGACGCTCACAGCAGAGTCACATTTCTAAGAGCGGAGGAGGGCACAGAGCTACTGGATGAATTAAAGCACACCGACTGCCTCGGACGGCCGTGGCCGAGGCTAAGGGGCTGCGGCTCAGGAGTGGAGCCGATCGCGGGCCAGCAGCCACCCGCCGCCGCTTTTAGGATGGGACACATGGGCGCACGGTGCGCACCAGGGTAACGCAGCCCCCATTGTGAAAAAGGAGAACGCCCGAGGCCGCCGCCGGCCCGCGGGCGCAGGACTCGGACTCGCCGCTCCGTCCCCTCCGCAGCGGTCTCGGGGCCGAGGCGCCCGGTGCGCGGCCGGAGAGACGAGGGGCGCCCCCAGGCCCGTCCGAGCCGCCCAGGCCGGTCCCTCCCTCCGTCTCTCCGTCCGTCCCGGGGAGACGCCGCGTCGGGCGACCCTCCACTCCCGGGGACCCGCCCTGCGTGGGGATCCGCCCGCAACCGGGAGCGGCGGGGGCGCGGCGCCGCCCTCCCCCCGCCCCCAGTCCGCAGGCCCCTTACCCCGCGGAGCCGCGGCTGCCCCACGGCGCCCTCCCGCGCATGTCCGTCCCGGCTGGCTCAGCGCCGCGGGCTCAGGGGCCCGGACACCGCGCAGGCGCCTCGCCGCTCGCAGCCGCTCGCTCTGCGCTCGCGCTCCCTGCTCGCGCTCGGTCGGCGTCGCCCGACCGCAGCCGCCGGGCTATAAAGTTGACTAACCCGTGACGTCGCCGTCCGCCGCCCCACCTCCCCGGCTCAGCCAATCGGGCCGCGCGCTGCTTAAAGGGGCGATGCCGCGCCGGGCGCTCGCGTGGGGTCCACCCGCGTCGCGCGGCCCTGCGGGGGAGCCTTTGTCCCCCAGGAGGCGTTTCTGTGCCGCCGCGGCCCCGCGCCTCACCTCCGCCGGACCCGAGCGGCCGCTGCCGAGCCCGGGGACGCCTGACGCGGACTTCTCCTCATTCGAGTGCGGGCAGCCGGCCTCGGCCACGGTCCTGCCTCACCCCAAGGCGGCGCCGCGCCTCGCGCGGAGTTTCCCGTCGTTTCCCGCCGCCGGGAGGGCTTTTGCGTGTTTCTCCCTGTCCGCGGGCCGCCGCCGCGTGGGTGGGCGGAGGAACCCGGAGAAGGAGAGAGGGTTTCCGTGGGGCCGGCCTCCGTGGGGCCGGGGGTGCCGCTCTGCAGGCCCCGCGCTCAGCACGAGGCCCGCGGGCCGCAGCGTGGGAGCGACAGTCAGGGACAGTGGGGGAGGCGGGGGCTAGCAGTGGACCGTGAGGGACGGCGTGGGACAGCCTGGGACAATGAGGGACTGTGTGGGATAGCAAAGTACCGAGTAGGACAGTAAGGGGCAGTGTGGGACAGTGAGGCTGGGAGAGGATCTGCCCGGCCACCTCCCCGCTCTCCACATATTTGAAAATGTAAGCCATGCCCTGGTGGCATTGGCCGGGCCAGGGCCGCCCACGGGCTTCCTCCACACCCAACTTGGCGTCCCTGAGTTCGCAGTGTCCAGCTGACCGATGCCGGCCTCAACATCTCTTGGCATGGGGGTAGCCACGGATGCCCGAGGGCCGAAACACCGGCGATCCCTGCGAGGAGGTTTCTGGGGGCGCCGGTGATGCAACTTAGGCTTATAGTTTAACCGTAAAATAAATAATAGAAATGATAACAAACCGAGAGTAACTAAAGTAAGAAAAAAAGCAAACAGACAAAACCCTCCAGGTTTAACCAGAACAAATCCCCTGAATGGTCCTCTATTGAGTAGAGGCCACAGACCTCCCGCTGACCTCTCTCGTCTGGTGAGCCCTTCCTTGTGTTTCAGCAATAATGCCCATAGTGGGACATTCTGCACTGCCTAATTGGGCTCGTTTAACATATGGAAGGGGAGATTCTGACCTCATTATCAGGTTAACTATTAACTTTGCACTCCATGAAATGATTTGCCTTTTCTCCCCTATTATTTACTTACATTCTTTTAAATTTAATTCAAAGGCCTAATTCTGAATTCACTTCTCTAAGCAAGCGCGCGCGCACACACACACACACACATGCACGCACACAGACACACACACACACACACACACACACACACACACGGACCTCTGAAGTATCCCTTTGCCCTCTCAGTTGCAAGATAAACGAATGTTTTGCAGAGATAACGATATCCTTTCTGACCAGCGGGCTCCTTCTGGACTGCAGAGGCTTTGGGCCATTTTCATGCCTAGGCTACTTATCAGCAATTCAGTAATTCCATCTTTTTGTTGACTTATCTTCTTACTTACTGCCCTTCATTTAGTTTTATTTTAGGATGATGGAAACTAGTCACAATTAATTGCTGGTTTTCTTACCAAATTAACTGGGGTGTTTTTTTTTTGATGAACAGAAAATCCAGATTTTACCCCCATTTTGGTGTCATTTATGTGGATGGCTTACCCATATGCTGGTATCAGTGTTAAAAAAGGATCAGCAGGAAAACTTGCCAGAGAACATCTTTTCAGACCTCACAGTGCAGCATTTACTGAATGGGGACTTAGATGAGCTCAAGTTTCATCCGAAAGGAACCCTGGTTACGCTATTTCAAGTTGCTACAATACAGTGGTAATTTGTGCTGGCCTTATTGGCATGCTTTTACATCTCCCTATTCATAAAACAGTGATAGTCACCAGAGCAACCATTAAACACACCTCTTCTTTAGAGAAAGGAGATCAACCAGGATACTCACTATATGGTTGGGAACTGTATGATGTGCTAATGTTTTGGTGAAGCATCAAAAATCATGAATTCACATGAGTAATATGTGATTAATCTGATTTTTCTTCTGCTCTATTTTAAACTTGCAAAATAAACATCATGAATAATTCATTTGTGTGTGTGTGGGGGGGAAGCTAGTTGTAGCTGATAGCCTACTGAATTTTGCTTGCAATTATACTCATAGAATATGGCTCTCTTCAGCTGTGAATGAATTGCATGAGGAGACTTAACACCCCACAAGTCTTTTATCTAATCTTCCACTAAGGATATTTTGTAATACTCTTGACATGTCAATAAGAGAGTATTTTGGAAAGAATTGACAGGAAAATGCAAAAGAAACTTGAAATAACATTAGCATATTGCATTTATCAAGTGAACCTTCATTGACTTCTACCAGATTAGAACACTAGTTTCGAGTTAGGGAAAAAAATATTCTCTTTGTACTGAATCTGACTTGTTTTAAATTTGTCTCCAGTAAGAAAGAAATTTAAAGTTGGACAATGTTGTTTTGTTTTGTTTTTTTTTTAACATCTCTTGGAGTCCGTTTAATTTTGAAGCCACTTTACAAGGAATTTATATTAGTTGATTGTTTTCTAATATTGAACCCCCCCACCCCCAACATAACACCTAAAACGTTAGGCTTACATCCCATTGACCCAAATGGTCACTCTGCACTTGCCCTTCTTTCAGTGTAAGAAGAAGCTGTCCTTGGAGTGAGAACAAGGAGAGCTTCTGGCTCAGAAACCTTAGACTCTCAGACTCCGCTTCAGTAAGGACTCTGCTCCCTTTGCCCCTCTCCCCGCCATGAGTCACGCGTAGCCGGCAAGATGCGGCTGGGGTCCTTTCACCCTTTCCAAAGGTGTATGTTGATATTTGAATCCCCCAGGTGTGTACTTCCTGAATCCCCCAGGTTTATTCTTCCTGATTATAAATGTTTTTGTGTCCTTACTTTTAAACAAAGAAATATTGTAAAGTGAGACACTGTCTGTATTACCCTTGGTCCTAGAGCCTTTCCTTTTGTCCATTCACGATGTAAAGGTAACTGAGCACTTTTTAAAAACTAACTTATAAATAAGTGTGCAGTCAAAATAAAAATACATGGCACTGGAAGACTTGCCTTTCTTAGAGGTCAGTTTGTGTAGTATGCCACCTTATGCTGTGGAAACACCTGAGCACAGATACATGTATTTATATACCCAATGAACGTCGTGGATCACTTTAAGCCACACATGCTGATAGGAGTCGAGATTCATCCATAGGGGTGGCCTCATCACAGTAGACGTCTCCGCTGAGCTTTTGCCTTAGCAACGTTTTTGAATATTGACACAGAAAAGGATTTCTTTACATTTTCCATTTTTCCCTTATGTAATTAGGGATACGACGCCCCCTTCCTAGCTTTTCCTCTAAAAAAAAAAAAAAAGAAAGAAAGAAAGAAAAAGAAAAAAGTGTATTATGTGCAGCATAGGCAGCCTGTGAGGACTGAGCAGGTTGGTTTTCATTTCTGTTGACTGTTTTCAGCATTAGCTTAACTACTTTTTCTTAGTAAGAGTTTTTAGAGAGACTGTTTGTCTAGTTGTTTATTTTTGATTGAGCTACTTTTCATTTACTTAGGCTCCCTTAATGCACATTTGATACTGTTCGTGGTATTTCTAGTTCTAGCCCGTTTCTAGACCTTATAACCATAGGAATTTTTTAGTGTCCTATAAATATATTAACTTAACATGTGGATGTTTACAAGACAATTTTTTTTCAAATTTATTTGAAACACTAATCTGATTTTATCTTTCAAGTTAACGTTCCATTTTTCTCCCAAGTAAATGCTATATTTCCTATTAGCTGGCCAGTAGGGTGTGCTCTAGTCCCTTGCCAAATAAATAAATTAATTAAAAATATTAATATAAACCCCTTTATTAAGAGACTTCAGAAATATATTTCACTCCTTCATTGCCTAGCACAGTTGAGATATGTTTATACAGACACAAGTCAATAGTTCAGCATGTACAACATGTATGGAAAGTAAAACTGTTAACATTTAAAAAAGGAAACCTTGAGATGTTTACGTCTTTGAATTTAATTCTAAAATAATTTGGTATTGTTTTACCAAATTTCCCTTGGTCGCAGATCCTTCATTCTAGATAAAAGATTAAGAAAAAATGGCGCAGTGATGGAGAGCTTGGGTTCTGGAACCGGAGGGTTTGGGTATGAATCCCAACTCACCAGCCCTGTGACTCAGGCTAGTGCCCTAACCGCTCCTCAGATGGGGACCACCAGTGGTTTTTTTACCCCGCGGGGCTGCCAGGCAGATAAATGAGATGATAACATGTAAAAGTGTTTAGAATACGGCCTGGGTCCCACCTCAGGGTTCAATAACTGTTAGCTGTTTTTTTATCAATATTGTTATTCTCATTGTTACTGTTGTTCTATATTCT
Source organism: Lyroderma lyra (assembly GCA_004026885.1). Lineage (NCBI taxonomy): Eukaryota > Metazoa > Chordata > Mammalia > Chiroptera > Megadermatidae > Lyroderma > Lyroderma lyra. The sequence goes on from PVJL010005618.1 coordinate 97,494, forward strand.
TTGAGAATGTTTTGAATGTCTTTTATTGCAAGATTCCAAAATTCTATATTGCTTATTAGAATATATAATTTGTCAAGGAGGCTATTTCATTAAATTCCAGGAGCATAACCTGTTTATTAAGTTACAATGTCGTACTTTATCTGCAGTATTTCCACTAAACAGGCTATAAAATCTTAAGCCAAAGACAGGGATCTGGCATAGTGAGATTTCAGGTGTCAGCCATTCTCGAGGAGATATGCTATGAGCACGAAGAATCTTCTAGCATCTCTCAAGGGAAGGAAACAAGTAGCCTTATGTCTATAAGCGTTTATTTATAAGTCCATACTTATAAACATCCATAGGCATGTTTCCTCAAAAAAAAATAGATTTAATTTGTGCATAAACTTAAAGTGTGTGCAGAACTTTTAAATATGAACAGCTTTACCACATTCTCTGACATGTCAAGACAATGGGATCGACCCAATAACTAGATGCAGTGGCTTTGGAAAAACTGAATGAGTGCCAATGCTTCTTGGTATTTCTGTCTTTATTCATTCATACATTTATTCATTCATCTGTCCATAAATACGTATTGAACTCCTACTATGTGCAAATCCATGCTCGGTACTCAGCGATGAGCAAGAGAGACACATCACTCAGCGAACTTTCAGTTGTGGGGGATATGGACCAGCACACGGGACATGGGAAGCAATGCTGTGATAGGGGCTGGCTGCATGCTATGGGGATATGGGACACACCATCACAGCCCTGCGGGAGTCCGGAGATCCTTTCCAGACCCAGTGAGGTCTATCCTGCGAGCAGAAGGCTACTTCAGCAGTGGGAAGATGGATGGAGAAGATGAGGAGGCTAAGTTCACTATGGACGACAAGAAGGTAGGAGATGAGGCCGCAGAGGTTAAGCAGAAACCCGATTTTACGTGACTGTATAAGCCATGCTAAGAAGTTCAGACCCCATGCTGAAAGTCAGGGAGCCATTGAAAAAGTTTGAAGTGGACAGTGCCATGATAAATTTCTGTGTGAGAGAGGTCACTCTTGTTGCTGTAGCCACCGTGTGACCAAAAGAGTCCTCATTTTGGGTTAGAGATGCTGTGTTAACTTCTTAGTTCTGCCTTCTCATCTCTGGCTAGGACATCATTCTTCTCATTCTGGGCCATGGAAACTTGTACCAATCTTGGGCAGTAATTATGAAGCAGACAAAAAACCAGAAGGGGACAGAGAGCAAGGGCAACAAATACAGGGTTTTGGTCAGCTTCTTGGTGTTCACCCCTTGCGGGTAGCATGAGTGGGGTCTATGGCTTATTTGGGGAAATACAGGTGGATGTTCATGGCCTTCTACAATAAATCCTTTGGTGTCTGCAACATTGCCCAAGTTATAGATACCCAGTGGGGGACATCACTAGATGTCACACAATGGCTACAGCAACAAGAGTGACCTCTCTCACACAGAAATTTATCATGGCACTGTCCACTTCAGATTTTTTCAATGGCTCCCTCCTTTTCAGCACGGAGTCTGAACTTCTTAGCATGGCTTATACAGTCACGTAAAATCGGGCTTCTGCTTAATCTGCAGCCTCATCTCCTACCTTTTGTCAGGGAGGGTAGGAACTAAATCTATTATAAAGGTTAGATGAATGTTGGTTGATTCCTTAGTTAAATTTCAACAGTACATTTGTCACCAGAGTTTCTTTTGCATTGTTTTGACCTCTTCCTTAGTCAATCTAAGACTGTGGACTTAAAGTTCCAGATTATACTTTCCTTAAAATAATGATTGTGAATGATCAATATTTTAAAGGTGGAAGATTATTTTTCTTATAAAGAGGCATATTTGACTGTAATTAAGACAAGTGACCATTCCTGTATTTCTGTTGTAGGAAATATGTGATGATATCATTAACCTGAGGACACTGTGACTAATGAAAGCTGTTTAGAAAAAAAAGTGACAAAAATGTAGTTTTCACTGATTAAAAAATATAATAAAATCTTCCTTATTAATGCATGCTGTCATGATGCATTAGAGAGCACCTCATGACATCCAGGGTAAGCATTATATGTGTATTCGTTCATCAAATTTTTCCTGAGAATCTACCATTCTTTTGATGGTTTCTACTTTTTCAAAGTAAAATTCAGAAAAATTTTCACTCATTTGAGCTTTCTAGTAGCTTCTATTTTAATTTTTCTTTAACACTTTATTAATATAAGCATTTGCTTCATTTCACTAATTAGAGTATATAAATCCTTTACTGACTATTATTTATTTTATATCTCCTATAGAACATGTTGACTCTCTTGGTCATTGGTATAATCTTAAATTATCAGAGGGGGGTTCCCTGGTGGTATCAATGCTGCAGCCTGGGTTCGACTCCCAGACAGGGAACTACACCCCCTCCCAAAATACAAAAGAGTCTTCAGAGCAAGGCTGTAGAGGCTACCTGCTTAAAAACTTTAAGAATCAAATAGACTCTTTGAACCAATATTTTTACTAACACTCTAAGGAAATAATCATAAACAGAGAAAGCTATATGCCCAAAGATGTTCAATACAGTGTTATTCATAGCAGTGAAAAACTGGCCTATTAGTGGGACAACTGGTCAAGTAAAATATGGATTATCTATTCAGCTATTAAAATGATGTTTATGATGATTTCATAATTAGGAATAATAACTGCCGATAGTTAACACTTTTGTTGCATTTACCAAGAACTAGGCACAATTCTAAGGCTTTACATATTTTCTATTCCTGTCTCTCTGTACTGGGTTTTGTGTAATTTCATCAACTCTATCTTTCAGCTTGTTATTCCTCTAACTATATCTGCTACTTAACATTAATTGACTTTATAATATAGATTATTATATTTGTCATGTGTAGGTATTGCATTTGGTTTTATTTAAGTATGCTTAGTCATTTCGATAATCTCTTTTTCCTTCTCTAAAATTTTATTTCTTTAATTATAGTAAACATAATGTTTTATATTTGGCCTCTACTAATTCCAATATCTGCAGTCTTTGTGGGTCTACTTCTGCTGTTAGTTTTTTCTACTTAATCTTACTTTTAGTAACTTGTTTCCTCATGCATTTTGTGCTTTTTGATTCAAAGCTTTTATTTTTTGGAATTTTATCTGTGTGAATTCGGATATCGCTATTTGTTTATGCTAGATAACTAGAAGCACTACTAAGCCAGGATCACTTGAATAAAGTGAATTTTTGGCTAAGAGTTTTAGGGCTACTGCACAGAAACTATGGGTTCTGACCTGTGTGAGGATGAGCTTGTGAATTCTCAGGGGAAAATTTTTTTCCTTTTCATCACAGCCAAGGTATAAAAAGCAGGTATAGTAAGATGCTGCGTAAGGATGGGGATACATTCTGAGAAATATGTCATTAGGCAACTTAGACCTTGTGTGAACATCACAGAAAGCACTTACACACACCAAGATGGTACAGCCTACTGCACACTTAGGCTATGGAGTGTAGCCTATTGCTCCTAGGCTACAAGCCTGTGCAGCATGTCACTGTACAAAACAACATGAGGTTGAATCAAGAACAAGAGAAAATGGTGTCATCAAGGGACGTGATTAACAGGAGATGTTCGAGGCTGCTGCCAGCGTGACAGGGTGTATACCGTGGAAAAGCAAAGTTGTTTTACTAGTAGAAAGACTCTACTCTAAAATAACAGTACAAAGTGTGTGTAGTAAATACACAAACCAGTAACGTAGTTGTTTATTATCATTATCAAGTATTATTTACTAAACACAATTGCATGTGCTATGCTTTTACACGACTGGCGGTGCCCTAGGTTTGCTTATGCCACCATCGCCACAAGCACGAGTAACGTGTTGCACTCTGGAGTTCAGTGGCTATGACGTCACTGGGTGATGGGGATTTTTCAGCTCCAGTATAATCTTATGGGGCCACCATCATATATGCAGTCCATCACTGATCAAAACGTCATTACGTGGCCCATGACCGTCCCCTTCATCTCCCTCTCCAGGACATTTTCCTAATTCATCTACTTGAAGGTGTTATCTGGTAGGGTCCCAACTTTATGCAGTCTTTCCTGTGGCATCTCACCGTATGCAGGTACCTGGCTTTGTCTCTCAGCCCACTACAACTCAAGGTCAGGAGTCAGCAAACTTTTCTGTAAATGGCCAGATAGTAAACATTTTAGGCTTTGCGGGCCACGTGGTCTCTGTTGCAGCTGCTCGGCTCTGCCATCGTAGCATGAAAGCGGGCATAGATAATACGTAAATGATTGGGTGGGATTGTATTCCAATAAAATTTTATTTACAAAGACAGATGGCAAGCTATATGTGGCCCCTGGCCTACAGTGTGCTGACCTCTGTTCTTGGCCATCAGGAATTGGCCAATGCCCTCGAAGCAGATGCCCGTTTCACATTTTCTTACCTATTTAGAGTCCCGCTTTCTTCTTCTGTCTGTTCTCTGAGGATTTTACTGTCCTGTCATGCATTTATAAAGATGTTGTGTATGCAGTTGAGCTGGTCTGGGCCAGGAGGCTTTCTCTGGATCTCTACCTCGTTGCTGGCGATGGAAGTCAGAGTCATCTCATCGGTACAGATTTTCTCAGGCTTCCAAACTGCTCAGAGACCTTTAACAACCACATGTTGAGTTCTGATTTCTCAGTGGGCATTTAAGAGTTTTTATTCTCTGTCTTTAGCCTATCTTTCCAATTCGTAGCTCCCTTACAGTGACCATGTTTTCAGCCAAATTAGAATACTCATGCTTTCCGGAATAAGCCTTTCTTCCCTGCTCTTTCCTGTCTTACTCCTAGTGTTTCCCATGACAACAGTAGCCAGTTAAAAGATGACTTTATCTTCAGATCTCACCTCAGCTTCCATCTCCTCTATTTTCATCTCATTTGGATGTACTCTCTCCCTCCTCAGGGCTCTGCCTTGTATGAGGATTCTTTGTGAACTTGTTTTGACCACCTCTTCTAAATTGTAAGCTCACTGAGGACAGAGAACATCCCTTGTCCAACGTTGCAGACCTCTCTTCCTGGCTCACAAAGCACCTAGCATTGTATCTTGAAAATAGCATGTACTTAAATATTTGCACAATGAATGAGTACATAACATGTTTTTTTTTAAGTGGGGAGGACTCCATATTTTACTGTAAAGCCCATGTTATTTTTCAAAGGTTGAATCTTTAGCTCTATCTTAGGCTTATGAGCCACTCATTACAGCCATCGCGTTCCTTCAGAAAGAGAGTGGCAGTCGTGCTTATGTCCTACGGCCCGTGTACTTTCATGGTGTCTGAAGTTATTGCTCGCAAAATAGTGATGCCACCACAGAGAGCCCCCTTTCACAGTGTACATATTGTTAACAGCTCCCCTGCTCAATAAGCCCTCCTCCAGATATGATGTTTCTCATGACTTCTTAGTAGTCCATTGGACGGATACAGCGTGATTCACGTCACGACGTTAGACCTTTAACACAGTATTATTATAAATACTGTTATAATGAACTGGCTTATGTGTAACTTTGCACCCCTCTGTGTATTTTCTCAAGATAAATTCTATCAAGTGAAGGCAATGCTGAATCAAAGGGACTGAACATCATTAAAAGCTTTTGCTCTTGCCAAATTGTACCCAGATTATTGGAGCAGTTGGGATGTCCATCAGTGGTACAGTGCCTGCTTCGGGACACGCTCTCCAACTCCAGGTTTTGTGTTTGTTTTTGTTTTTTTGGTTAGTTTCAGATTTTTTTCTTTATTTATTTTTGAGGGTCAATTGATCAGGTAGAATTTGATCACAGTTTTAAGAATATGTACATTTCTCTTATTGATACTGAGGTTGATATATCTGTATATATCCATGCACGCACACACACGTCTATTGGACCTTATACTTTTCTGTTACTTACTTGCTCATTTATCTTTTCCTACGATTTATATATTAAGGAATTGGTTCATTGTCTATCAGGTATGTTACAAATATATCCCCCTTTTGTATGTCTCTTCTTTTTGTTTATGACCATTTTTTGCCTTACAACTTTTTTATTTTGGCATAATTTTACAGACTTACAGAAAAGTTGTAAGATTAGTACAAAGAATTCTCAGATAGCTTCATCCAGAGTCCTCAGAAGTTAATATTTTATTACATTGGTCTCATTCTTCCCCTTCTCTGTTTTTATCTGTTGGTATAATTGTTATCTGATCCCTTTACAAAAAGTTGTAGACATGAAGTTATGACATTTTAAAAAGTAGGTATAAAGATTTTTAAAAATAGACTTTATTTTTTTAGGACAGTTTTAGATTTATAGACAAATTGAGAAGATGGTACAGACTTCCCACATACCCCGTGCCCAGTTTCCTCTATGATGAACATCGTACTTACAGTTCAGGAATCAATATCTGACACGTTAATATCAGCTAATGTCCGTCGTTTATTCAGAGTTCCTTAGTTTTTGCCTGATGCCCTTTATCTGGTCCAGCAGCCCACCCTGGACACCACATAACATTTAGTTGTCATGTCCCCTTAGGATCCTCTGGGCTGTGAGAGTTTCTCAGACTTCTCTTGTCTTTGATGACTTTGACAGTTTTGACCTTGTCAGGGATTTTGTTAAATGTCCCTCTTTTGGAATTTATCTAATATTGTTCTTATGACGTTACTGGTTCTGGGGAGGAAGACCATAGGGGTAAAGTGCCATTTGTATTACATCAAGGTGCATGCTATTAATGTGATTTGTCACTGTTGATGTTTACCTTGACCTGAGGAATACAGAGCCTTTTAAGGCCTTTGTAAATGTCCTCAGTGGTATTCAGGACAGGTCAACTATTCTGAACACATTTTGGAGGTTCAAGTTATCCTTGAATCATCATGAAAACTGTACAATAGCCAGAAAATGTTGTATTCATTGCGATTCATGGGCCTAAATAATATGTTGATGGGAATTCCCTAACTGTAAGATTAAATTTATACAGTTGTTTTAATTGTCAAATTTATTGGGGTGACATGCATTAGTCATACAGAGTGGTTTTGGTGGTGCCACAAACTAGGAATTAATGTTAGAACAGAAAGTTTTAAGATCACTCCTTTAAACATTTAGCATATTATGTGAACTGCACAGGTTTCTTCATGTGTCCGTGTGGAGGCAGGAATGCCTGGATGCATGTGTCCCACGTGTGGCCTTTGATTTCCCAGGATTGTTCTGCAAAGGAACACATCTTATCTAGAAATGACTTAGCTGTCTTGCTTTGACTTTCTCGCTTCCACCACCCACTGAATAAACCTTTGGAATGTCTGAGCAGTTAAATTTCCCACACCCTCCATATGATCACTTCCAGGAGCCAATGAGAAAGTTTAGTAAAGTGAATCTGAATGATTTATTTGTACAGAAAGAATGAATTTCCTCTTAGTCGTACATCCGACACCCACACGATACCTCATCTGGGATGCTGGGAAGGAACATTTTTCAGGAGAAATTTGATGCCCAATTAGTGTGTTTTAATTTAGTCAGTGGAATTTCCATCTGGCTCTAATGTGTATTCTGGAGGGTTAGACTGGAGCAGAGGGAAACAGTTTATTAGGTTGTGAGATGGGATCAGTAGGCACACGGGCAGGATTTTAGAAATTCTGAGTATTTGCCCTCTTTTTGTTAGTGGCAGGATGAATGGGGCCAGGGAGAGCACAGGCTACTTACTTTATGATTAAACACCTTAGTATAGAGCGTTTAAAACAAGAAAAACTTCACAAAAATAGATGGTAGATTCGTATCTTCTCTTCTAGAGAAATTGGAAATTTGTAGATACATAGATATATGGCAGCGAGGTGAATGTTTCCTTGTTTTAGAACACAAAACGTTTACCTTCTTTAGGTAAGTGCATTTGGCATAAATAAGTATTTTTTTAAAGAGTTGATTTTGTACACACACACA
>PVJL010005619.1:0-105397 GCA_004026885.1 Lyroderma lyra
CCATATCGTTTTTCATAGTGGCTGCACCCATTTACAGTCTCACCAACAGTGCATGAAGGTGCTCTTGTCTTCACATCCTCACCAACATTTGACATTTGGTGATTTATTGATGATAGCCATTCTGACATGTGTAAGGTGGTTTCTTAGTGTGGTTTTGATTTTCATTTCTCTGATGATTAGTGATGATGTTGAGCATCTTTTTCATGTGTCTGTTGGTCATCTGTATGTCTTCTTTGGAGGAATATCTGTTCAGGTTGTCTGCCCATTTTTTTAATTGGATTGTCTGTTGTTTTTTTATTTTGTTTCCTTCGGGTGTTAAGTTGTATCAGTTCCTTATTTTTGACATTAACCCCTATTGGATGTGCTGTTTGCAAATATCTTTTCTCCCATTCAGTAGGTTGTCTTTTTGTTTTGATGGTTTTGTTGGCTGTGCAAAAACTATAGTTTAATGTAGTTTCATTTGTTTGCTTTTTTGCTTTTTTTGCATTTGCCCGAGGAGACATACTCAGAAAAATATTCCTAAGAGCAGTGTCAAAGGGTTTACTCCTGTGCTTTCTTCTAGGAGTTTTATAATTTCGTGTCTTAATTTGTCTTTAATCCATTTAGAGTTTATTCTTGTATATGGTGTAAGAAAGTGGTCCACTTTCATTTTTTTCACCAGTATCTGTCCAGTTTTCCCAACACCATTTGTTGAAGAGACTGTCTTTACCCCATTGTGTATCCTTGCATCCTTTGCCATAGGTTAATTTACCGTTTAAGCAAAGATTTATTTCTGGGCTCTGTTCTGTTCCATTTATATGTATGTTTTTGTACCAGTACTATAGTGTTTTGATTATTGTAGCTTTATAATATAGATGGATATCAGGGAATGTGATAGTTCCCACTTCGTTCTTAAGATTTGACTTTTTGGGGTCTTTTGTGGTTCCATGTAAATTTTAGGATTAGTTCTAATTCTGAGAAGAATGCCATTGGTATTTTAATAGGGATTCAATTGAACCTGTATATTGTTTTAGGTAGTAAGTTCACTTTAACAATATTAATTCTTCCAGTCCACCAGCAAGGATATCCTTCCATTTATTTGTATTTTCTTGAATGTGTTAGAATTTTCAGAGTATTGGTCTTGCACCTCTTTGGTTACAGTTATTTCTAGGTATTTTATGCTTTTTGATATAGTTGTAAATGAGGTCGTTTTCTTAATTTCTCTTTCCAATAGTTCATTATTGGTACATAGAAACACAAAATTGATTTCTATCCATCGTGTATACTGCAACTTTACTGAATTCATTTATTAATTCTAATAGTTTTTGGTGAAGTATTTAGGTTTTTCTGTATATAGTATTTACCTTTTTAAAATGTGGCTATCAGAAAATTTTAAATTACAATGTGGTTTATGGTATTTTCTGTTGGACAGTGCTGCTCTGCCTTATCCTTCATATGGAGCATAAGGTTCATTTTGGAAACTGTTATGTGATCAGAGGGGAGATATTGGATAGTTACCAGAATTAAGTATTTATTTCCATTTTATGTTCTAGGCATAAGAAGGCCATTACAATTTCTTAAATAGTGAAGTAACAATGAAATTTTTAAGAAGATTAAACTGGTCATATTGTGGTGTGCCACAATAACTAACTAACTGAGTTCTTATTGTGTACTAGGCACCATCCTAAGGACTTTATGTGTATTAACTCATTTAATCCTCACAACAACCCTGTAAGGTATAGTCTTACAGATGAAACTTACACAGTAACTGAAAATGCCTTGGTTCTTAGCTCAGGCAGTCTGATTCTGGAGCCCACGTATTAAATCACTGAATTAGAAAAAGGAGATGATCCATATATATAATAAGCACTTAGGCATTTGGTTGACAACAAATGGATAAATGAATGGTAACTGACTATTTTTGACCCTATTTGTTAACATTTTAAGTTTTAAAAATCTGTTGGTTTTAATATCTTATCTACCTTGGTTGGATGTTGTTTAATACTATGATTTTGGTTACTGGGACTAGCTCAATATGTAACAAAAGCTGGAAGTCGATTTTTTTTTTTTTTGTATTCTGTATATAAAAAGTTTTTAAGAATATGTAGTTTTTTGTTTTATTTTGTTGTACTTGTAAGACAAGTTTTATTTAATCCTTCATTTCATAGAGAAACAGAGAGACTAATGTGGCCAAAGTTTTATGGCTGGGAATGATAAAACCATGAGAGAATATGTAGTTTTGGGAGCTAAAAGTAAACATTTTCTGTTGAGCTAGGAGTGAATTGATCATTGTGGTATATATTTATTCCTAAAAATTTTCTTGGATTTCAGATCTTAGATATTTTACAATGAAATTTCTTCATATAAAAGTTATAATCAGGAGGAAAATGTTGCATTAATGAAAGCCGAATGAAATTGCTTCTAATTAAAAATAAATTTAAAAAAGAAAATGCTTATTTTTTTATGATTCTTAATGTTCAAAGTGTATTGAAAGAGAAAGGAAGCTCATTTTTAAAGAAATGTCAGCATAAATGGAACAAAATGGTAATGAAGAGAAAGCTAGAATCCTGTAAAATGGTTCTTGCTTAATCAAGAGCTGGCTTCCAAGGCTGCCCATTTGATTTAGTACTAACTTTAAGTATTTTCTAAAATGTTAAATTTCCCCAATTTTTGCTAATAGGTCTAGGCTGAGTAATGCTTAAATTTTTTTTTCTTTACTGTAGAATTTAGGAGTAAAATTTATTTCATGTGTTAAGGAATGACACCCACCCTAAGAATTTAGGATTTATTTTTATCTCTGACATCTCTGACTGGGGCCTTTGTAAATAAAAGTAATTTTGGTTTTACCCTGTCATAAATCACATACATTCTTGAGTTTCTTTTTCTTTTTTTTAACTCTTAGGCTTCTAGAGATTTCATAGACTTTAAAACTAAATTACAGATAGGCTCTTAGGATTGAAAAAGACCTTTAGAAGTTATATATGTAGTCCAGAATTTCTCAACCTGGGAACTCTTGATATTTTGGATTAGATAATTCTCTGTTGGGGAAGGGGATGGGGATGGGCTATTCTGTGCATTGTGTCCTGTCTATAGCAGTATCTCTGGCCTCTGCCCACTAGATGCCAGTAGTTTCCCTTTGGTTGTGACAGTCAAAGATGTCTCTAGACATTGCCAAAAGTCCACAAGAAGACAAAAACCCCATGGCTGAGGACCACTGGTTAAGTGCCTTTTCTGTAAGTTCCCTTTCTTAGAACTATGAAGTTGAGGAGGGAACTTGCTACCTTCTCTAGTAGTCTATTTCAGCTTCAGGTGGCTCTTGGGGCTAGAAATCATTTCTCTGTTAAAATCAGCCACCTGTAACTTTTCAGTTCTAGGTGTACCTCTTAAAACCCTACAGATTGGCATATAGACTTTCTCATAGGTACCCAGTCCTTCCTGGTCCCTTACATAATTGTTTTAGAGCCTGAGCTGGCAAACTTTTTTGATAATGGGCTAGATAATAAATATTTTAGGTTTGGCTACATAATTGCAAGCTACTTAAGGTCTCTGTTGCATAATTTTCCTTTCCTTCTTCCCTCTCTCTTTTCTTTTTCTTTTTTGCAATCTTTTAAAAAAGTAGGAAATATTCTTAGCTGGATTTGGCCCCAACAGTAGCTTGCCAAACTCTGGTTTTAGAGTCTCTTCTGTGTGGTCTTCAGAGGGCAATGCCTTCTTAAACTGTGGTGCCTCAGAACCAGTACAGAACTTTTGGTAAAGACTAAGCAGCATATAATGATGGATGTGTTACTAACTCTTTAGAGTGCTTCAAGTGCTTGTTGCTCTTTTGCAGCTTTGTAGCATTTTCACCTTAAAATGACCTTAATGTCAACCAAAATCCTTGTTTGTCTTTTTTATTCAGCCATATGCCCTATGGCTGAATAAAAAAGACATAGGGTATATTGCCTAGTGTATTTTTGGTGGTCATCCATAGATCCAACGATATTAGACCTCATCTTAGCAAGAGCCAACTCTTGCTCCAGCCTATTGAGAGTATACTGAATCTTAACTTTGTCCTCCAAAGTGTTAAATGAAATATCTCTCAGCTTCCTGTTACTTCAGTATTTTATAAACATACTTACTTAGTCTTCCATCCAAGTTACCTTTAATACAAATAAAAATTTGAATGAGACATAGCTATGAACAAAATCTCAACTCAAAAATACTTAGAAAATAATTTTAATGTGTGGATATTATTGGTCTATACAATTCTTTCTTATAATGTTTTGTGGAATTGTACTTGGATCTGCCACTGTAGTACCCATCAGATATTTCTCTCATTAATAATGGCTTTCACAGTGATTAGTCTAATGACCATGACAGAAAAACAATTTTAATTCACATACCAAATAAGAGAGTTTTAAGTAATGATTTCTTTCAAAAAGTAGCTAATATATATATGTAAAAATCTTTTTTTAAACTTTTATTTCAGAAAGGAGTCACACCAGCTGCCCCAGTTCATAGCAATGAAGAAGATCCAGCTACCCAAACTGATTTGGGATTTATTCATGCATTTGTCGCTGCCATATCAGTTATCATTGTATCTGAACTGGGTGATAAGACATTTTTTATAGCAGCCATTATGGCAATGCGCTATAACCGGTTGACAGTGTTGGCTGGTGCTATGCTTGCTTTGGGCCTAATGACGTGCTTATCAGGTAAGTGTGTTATTTTCAGCTAATGAGTTTATTTGATTTAGGAGAAAGCATGATATTTAGCATTGAGTTCACTGAATCATTCAACTAGTTGTGTTGGAATTTGGTTCATGTTCCAAAATTTAGTAAACAGAAAATGGTTTCAGGACATAAATTCCTAAAAAGTGTATTGCATTTTTAAAATTAAATTTTCAGTTATTTAGTCAAGATACATACTCATTTATTCACTAGTTTGTAATCCTTACTTTTGCTGTGTATCCTTGCTTTTTTTCTGTCCAGTCCAGATAAGCTTATTTATATCTGGTATCTTAGAAGTAGGACTCAGTAACCACACGGAATTGGATATTCTTCTGTTGAAGGACGTTTGGTAATCAGTAACTGAGGAGTCACTTTCAGTTTATGTTCTATTAAGCTATTCTTAACCATTATATTAGGTTGGTACAAACGTAATTGTGGTTTTTGCATTGTTGAAATTTGCCATTTGATATTGGAATACATTCTTAAATAAATGTGATTATGTTATACATCATTTTAATGCACATTTCTTGCTTAATGAATGTTTTTTTGCTAACGACTTATTGCTGTTTATATTTATTTTAGACTATCTAAATTATGATAGACAAAAAGCAAATTTGAATGATTTTCTTATTCGAGTTCAAAACGGGTCGTAATGCAGTGGAGACAACTCAAAACATCAACAATACATCTGGCCCAGGAACTGCTAAGGACTGTACAGAAGTTTTGCAAAGGAGACCGTGAAGATGAGGGTAGTGGCCGGCTAGTGGAAGTCGTCAATGACCAATTGAGAGCAATCGTCAAAGCTGATCCTCTTACTGTTATACAAGAAGTTACTGAAGAACTCAACGTTGACAATTCTACATGTTCAGCATTTGAAGCAAATTGGAAAGGTGAAAAAGCTTGATGAGTGATTCATGAGCTGACAAAATAAAATCATCCATTTGAAGTGTCATCTTCTCTTTCTATGCAACAAGGAACCGTTTCTCAATTGGATTGTGACGTGTGATGAAAAGTGAATTTTATACAGCAACCGTGACAGACCAACTCAGTGATTGGACAGAGAAGAAGCTCCAGAGCACTTCCCAAAGCCAAACTTGCACCAAAAAAAGGTCATGGTCACTGGTTGTCTGCTCTCGGTCCGATTCACTACAGCTTTCTGAATCCCAGCAAAACCATTACATCTGAGAAGTATGCTCAGCAAATCGATGAGATGCACCGAAAACTACAACGCCCGCAGCCGGCATTGGTAACAGAAAGGGCCCGATTCTTTTCCATGACAACACCCAACTGCACGTTGCACAACCAACACTTCAAAAATTGAACAAATTGGACTATGAAGTTTTGATTCACCTGCCATATTCAACTAACCTATCGCCAACCGACTACCACTTCTTAAAGCCTCTCAACAACTTTTTGCAGGGAAAACACTTTCACAACCAGCAGGATGCAGAATATGCTTTCCAAGAGTTCTTCATTGAATCCTGAAGCATGGAATTTTACACTATAGGAATAAACAAACTACACTTCCCATTGGCAAAATGTGTTGATTTTAATGGTTCCTATTTTGATTAATAAAGATATTTGTGAGCCCAGTTATAGTGATTTAAAATTTGTGTTCTGAAACCACAGTTACTTTTGTACCAACCTAATAGTAAAGGAATGAAGCGTTCTTAGATTCCTAGGTTTTGTTACTCTTATTTAGGCTTCAGAAGTAGACCATGACAGGGTATACTTAAACAGTAAATAAACATAATTTAGTCTCTGATCCAAAAGCAGCCCTGTGTGTAGTTGGGTAGAAAATCATGAGCTTTCCCTCTTAAAGTCAGACTTGGGTTAGAGTCTGATTTTGCCATGTATTAGCGTAATGATAAGTTTTCTTTGAGCTTCAGGTTTCCCATTTGTAAAATGGTGATAATATCTACCTACCTTACAGAGTTGTGATCTTTTAAAATGAGATGTTAACATTCATCCCTCTTTCCTCAGCAAGTTCTATTTCTGGCTGCTTGGGTGCTTGTTAAAGTTTAAGTCTTTTAAAGTATATTATGATTATTTTAATGTTTAAAATAATTTGACTACTTTTTACATTTTAGAAATTATTATTTGCATTTGTATTTCACAGTGAAAAGAGTTTCACCTTCCAAAGTAAATTTTGGTGGTAAGAAATAGGAAAAATGGGAAGAGTTGTAAATGGTGAAGTCACTTGTTTGGAATGAGTTTGAATAATAACAGCATTTTATTTTTGAAACTGAGCTTTGAGGATAACTAGAAAGCTGTCCTTTCTGTCCATTCTCTCCTCAGAAGCTGACTCCATCAGTCCCCGCTCCCTTCTTTTGTGTTCATTTCCATTTCCTCAGCTATAAGTAGAGTTAATTTTTTTCTCACCCAAACCCCAGTCCACTTCTCTCTAGCAGCTGGTACTCTCGATAGCTCTTCTCACCTGGACTGTTTAAAAGAGTCTGTAGTCCTCAAACCTTTTCCTTGTGTGTCTCTGTGTGCCCCCTGTAACATTGATGTTATCTAAAACTTTTCATCTTAAATTTAAGAAGTCACATATACCTAATTTCTGGTATATTGTATAAGATGAAACTATTAATGGTGTTCTTTTAAAATATACCCAGTGGAATCTAAATACCATTAGCAATGTGATTGATACCATCATCATCATTCCCCTAAGAAAGCATGAATAAACTCTTAATAACATTTAGAAATTTACTTTTTTTTCTTCTTTAATTCTTATTTTCATTTACTTTCCTCATACAATTTTACTCTAACAATTACAAGTTTTTATTTGAAAGTCTTTTATGGATCACACTGTCATATATCTGGAACAAAAATATGCATATAAAATGAATTTTAAAAGATGCTGAAAATTTTCTTAAGTCTCTACATATTAACACTTTTTATGGATTGAGTTATTAGTACACCATTGATTAAAGTAAAATATATCACAAATTTAAATATTTTTTTAAAAGTTGGAAATGCATCTCAATGAGATGATAGAACTATTATTTTTAAATTACTTTATATGTGCATGAATGATGCTATTAGAAAGAAGCAAGGTTTAGGATCTGTTCTGATCGTTTAAATTTTTTGTTTGTTTGTTTGAGGTAGTTCCCTGGCTGGGAATCGAACCCAGGCCGTAGTGTTCAGAGCGCCGAAGCCTAGCCACTACACCACCAGGGACCACCCCCCCCCTTTTAATTTTTTTTAAATAGATAATAAGGGTTGAGAAATTTTATTCACATAAATATGTAAGAAGGAATTTTTTTACAGCTGTGTCACTCAGTTCATTGGGTTCCTGGGTTGTATGCCAAAAATCACATACAGATCTAACATCAAAAATGATTTTTAATGATTTACCAGCTGACAACTTAAAGTCTCCTGTTGATTTTGTTAAAAGCAGAGAATTAGAAACCATGAAGTATACCCAAAAACATTTTTTCTGAAATCTATCAAATGACTATTCTTATACCTGTTAATTTTTTATTTTAGAAGTATCTTGCCAACTGTATATATTTAGAAATGTTTGCGAAAATTGAAGTATTGTTAATTTCAGTATACTTTTGCCAACAAAGTATTTCACTTTAAAACCTGTATCATATCAAATGTTTTAAATATATTTTCCTAGAACCTTGGAGCTGCAGATTTAGCTCATTCATTTAGGGAAAATGTCTGTCTACCACATTACCTAATTGCCAGGGCAGTTCTCTTAAGTCCATACTAAAACATCTAAGTTAGGCTTATTTTGTGTCTGAAAGCATTTGATGTGTTTTTTTAATTGAAATAAACAAGATATACATCCCCATGACAACCATCTATTACACTTTAGAATTCTAATTCTAAAATGGATGGCTAGGTGGATTAAGCATGTAACCCATGTATGAGTGTGACACCTAGATGAAATAAGACACAGTGGGCTTTAGTATATCTTTGCTGTAATAAGACTTTGCCTTAAGAAAATGCCTTTGTGTACACTGGTTGGGGGATGAAAGAAGCATGGTTTTCTAAGTGAAAATTATTCCCACTGAGGCCAAAATCCTATTTCTAATGCCATGATCATTATTTCTAATGGCCATAATGCCATTATTTCTAATTCCATGACTTTATCAGAAATTTGTATATGACAGGGAAGACTCAAAGCCCTATTGCTGGTTTATGATGCCTTGATGAAGACTCCAGTATTTCGAACTCCCTCTTAGGTGTCCTAGAATATATTTTTCTATACTGTGGGGAAATGCACCATAGGAAGCTGAGTGAAAGGCATCTTTGTAAAGTGGGCAGAAGTGATGTGAGAAAGGGGAACCTGCATGCCTCCTTAATTACCAATATGTTTTCATGCAGTTGAGTTTAGGAAGGAGTATGTGTGGAAGTTGAACTAATGGAAATATTCTTTCACAAACTATTTATCTGTGTCCCCTTGTAAATAGTCTTTGTGTATCCTGGGGGGTATGTCAGTTGGAGTTTGTAGATTGCTCACCTGCATCTTTTGTCTCTTATACTTAGGCTGACCATATTTCCTTGAGAGAAAAACGGGCTATTGGGATGACAAAAACAGGACAGGGTTATGTAATAATATTCCATAGTCGTGAAAAAGTAAGATGATAACAGAAGTTTTATTACATGAACATATTGAGCTAATAATTATTCAGTGACAGAACTCACACAAAAATTTAGGTGGACATAGAGGGGACTGTATTTTACCACAGTCATACCATGAATATTTCTCCGATAGTAATCTTAGTAGCATATTTTGGTACTACAATACCTTATAAAATTTCTCAAACTCCATGACATAATTTTGTTTTTCAGCTAACAGCCCTCATTGTCTCAACACTTAACCTAGATTTCGCCTTTGACTACATACTGTTCATGACAAAATACTCTTTTGACAGGTGCTATACTACTTCAGTACAGTAAGTCCTCCAATATTACAAAAGTCTTGAAAGTCTAGGTCTTTTTTGCTCATTCCGAAAAAAAATCTTTACCCATCAGACACAGAAATGTTTTCTTTATTCCATGTATCCAACTATCTCACAATTGTAGATTTTATGAGTTCACTGATTGAATACACGAGTTTCTTCTCTTTCTTTGTGTGTGTGTGTGTGTGTGTGTGTGTGTGTGTGTGTGTGATGAGTTCCTTGTTCAGAGTGTCCTGTATTTATTTTCATTCGAAGTTCTGTTTCCTACACTGCATTTCCACTTGTTGATATTTTCTAAGCTTATTTTATAGAAATGCTCAACTACCTCAAAAAATTTAGCCTTATTAATTTCTCCTGAATCTACTAATATTTTTAGTTGTTTTTTGACATCATTAATCACAAACATATCACTTTTTCTGGACTCTACATTGTTTACAAGATCTCCAATGTTTGTGGCTACTTCCCGTAGCTGAGATATCTTCTTCAGTTAAACTAATGTAAGTTTGAAACGTGGACACTTGATCTCACATATATCAGTACAATACTTATCACATGAGCATTAAAAAACAATCTGTACGGTATACTGCATGAACACTCTAATGCTGGACTGCAGTGGCCAGACTGTAAGAAATCATAAACATACACCAAAAAGAAAAAAAGGAATAAACACTCCGACTGCTATCACAAGGCAGTATATGCTAATGTCCCACCAGAGAGTTCCACTCTGATAAAAATAGCTAACAGCCTGTTGAAAACCGAAACAGGAGTTTGAAAAGTCTGAATCATACTGCATGCAGGGCAGAAACAATCTCTAGGGTCCGAATGATGTTAGAAATAAACTCACAGTCACTGCATCCCATACTCTTAACCTGATGGCAATAAACAGCCAGGTGAGCCAGTTTAGTAGTTCCTGTGCATCAAGACCCTCTGGGCTCCCACCTGCTGAATGGGGCTTAGTGACCTCTTGAATTCCCCACTGCTGCAGACTAAGCAAGGGGTTGGCGTCATGAGTGTTGCTAGCTCAAGAAGCTTGTTTCTGACTGGATAAAGTAAATGGAACTTCCTCTTTTATCACACTAGTAGTTTTACTGCACATATTGATTAGCATAGAGCCTTATGATAAATAAACAACCTGAGTTTAGTTTTTTACAAAAAATTAAAAATGGGACAAGATTGACATTTATATTAAAATGACAGGACAGTCAGGAAATATGGAAAAAAACAAACGGTATTGTCCAGTTTAAAATGGTACTTTTGGTCAGCCTACTTAAACTTCTGCTGAGGGCTAAGAGTGCAAGGCAGGCTGCCTGGGGCAGTAAGCAGGCTTTGCCTCTTGTTTAACTGAATCGATTTACCTAGCCTCCCTGTGCCTCTCACAACAGGGATAATTATCTTAGGTACTTTATTACTATTGCTGTTCCCCTCCGCTTGAAGACCTTCCTCATATTTTACTCCTTGTGTACTTGTAGTCTGATTTCTGCTTCTAACACTTGTAAAGGTTTGGATAATCAGCTTTCCTTATTGCAGAGTTCAGTTTTCGTTTTAATGAACCCCTCAGACTGCATTCATGGGCATCCCCACTTTTTTATTCTCTTGACTTCTATGATACCATGTGCTTCTAGTTATATTTCTATCTGAAAAAAATTGTAACAAATATTGATATTGTACAGTAGGGCTAGGTTAGATGTCGATGGAGGTCCACCAGTGGACTGCCAAGCAATTTTGGGGTGATCACCTGAATAATAAATAGCTAGTGGATTGTGACACTTGGAGAAGTAGCCCTTGCCCTGAAAAAGTCTGCCCAGACCTGCTCTACGGTATTATCCTTGGCTCATTCTTTCCCCCTTCACACTAATGTTCTCATATGGAGTGTTCTCAGTTACCTGTAAATCGGTGATTCTCAAATTTGTATCCTCAATTTAGATACTTTTCTTGGAACTTCAACATTGACAAGACATAAAAGGACCAGTACATTTGTAGTTCTGTTCTGACTTGATGTTAAACACTGGCTTAAAGAGAAATAACCTCTCATTGTTCCCAGAGCAAAAGTGCTTGAGTGTCTGAGGAAAGGTTTCCAAAGAAATAGGAAATAGAGGGACAGTAATCAGGGGAAAGCAACAAAGTTGGAATGCATGTAGTTTTTTACTGCCTGTGGAGATGTGAAGACAGAAGGGGTGGGATTATAAGTGTAAGTAGTAAGGGTTTTTTTGGTTATCTGAAGATAATAACAAAATTTCAGAGATTTTAAAAGGTTTGCTGCATTTCATTTAAAAGAATTTAAACCTTTATAGAAAATAAGTTTATAGAGTTACAAAAATAAAATGGTACAAAGAACACCTATATACCTTTTATCCAGATTCACCTGTTAACATTTTACCTTGCTTTAGCATTTATGACCTAGCTGTTTACCTGTATCTAAATAAAATTATGTGTATGTACACACATAATTGATGTATAGATATGAGGGTTGTCCAGAATAAAATCCACCCATAAATGCCTCTATTTTTCATATTACATGGCTGGATACTTTTCAGACAGCCCTCCTATTTGTGTACACATACACAAAATATAAGTGTCTATAGATTGTGTACATATATGAGGTCTGACAATTAAGTTCATGAACTTGCCACCATGTGCTTACATTGGCAGCACTGTACAAACAACTCAGTAAGGTTTCATAACCCTGGTGTGTGTGTGTCTCCCAGCTGTGTTCCTATCAATGTGTGGTGGTATCTTGCTGAGTGGTGTTCATTATTGTTGTGTGTTTTTGTGCCATTTCAACAATGTCGGAGCTTGAATTAGAGCAACAAAAAAACCCCCATTAAATTTGTTAAACTTGGCAAGTGTGGAAGTGAAATCGGGGATGTGTTAGTCCAAGTTTATGTGGATAATGCCATGAAGAAAACAGCAGTGTACAAATAGATTAAATGTTTTTCTGGGGGCAGAGAAAACGTCACTGATGGAAGAGAGGTCAGGGTGGCCAGTAATGAGTAGAATTGACAAAAACATTGCAAAACTTTATCAAATTGTGCGTCAGAATCATTAGCTGACTATGAGAAGCATAGCAGACCAAGTAAACATCAATAGAGAAACAGTTGGAAAATCTTAACTGAAAATCTTGGCATGAGAAAGTTGTGTGCAAAAATGTTCCCAAAAGAGCTCAGGGATGAACAAAAGCAGAGTTGAAGTTTGCCAAGACCTTTTTGTAAAGGCAAGATGATGGGTGTACCAATACAACGCCGAAACAAAGTGTCAAACTGCACGATGGAAGTCAGCCAATTCTCCAGGACCAAAAGAGTTCCATCAGTCCAAATCAAGGGTCAAAATGATATTACTTACCTTTTCTGATATCAGAGGACTGTTCATTATGAATTTGTACCACCTGGACAGTCAACCAAGTTTACTATTTGGAAGTGCTGAAAAGGCTGAAAAGCTGTGAAATCGTCAGACGAAACAACCTAAACTTTTTGGCGGTAACTCATGGCTCTTGCATCACAACAGTGCACCAGCCCACATGGCACCATCTGTGAGGGAGTTTTTGGCCAGTGAACAAATAACTATATTGGAACACCCTCCCTACTTACCTGATCTGGCCCCCCAATGACTTTTTTCTTTACCTGAAGATAAAGGAAATAATTGAAAGGAAGACATTTTGATGACATTCAGGACATCAAGGGTAATACAGTGACAGCTCTGATGGCTATTCCAGAAAGAGTTCCAAAATTGCTTTGAATGGTGGACTAAGTGCTGGTGCTGGTGCATAGCTTTCCAGGGAGAGTACTTTGAAGGTCATTGTAGTGATACTCAGCAATTAGGTATGTAGCACTTTTTCTAGGATGAATTCACGAACTTAATTGTCAGACCTCATACACATAACTTAATATGAATCTACACATAGACTGATACATTACTTTAATTATCACCTGTGTTTTGTCAGTTCACCTACTATTTTCTATAGCAGTTTTTTCATTTCCTATAGAGGATCTAGTCTAGGCTGTCAGGTATTATTATTCTATTGGTTCTTTTTAGTCTTTTAATCTGAAATATTACCAGAGCTTTCTCTTACGTGTTTTAGGTTATTAATATTTTTTAAAGAATATAGCTCCTCTTTCCTTGTGGACTTTTCCTCATTTTGTGTTTTATGTTTACTCATGATTATTAGATTGATTGAGGTTATGCATTCTTGACTAGGACACTGCATAGCTGATGTCTGTCTCTGTGAGAGCATCACATCTGGCCTTCATGATAAAATTGTTTTAATCACCCAGTTAAGATTTCTCATGCACTGTCTTTTTTTTCTTCTTTTGACATTTTAACCCTTTCACTGCATTAATTGACTTCAAGTTTGTTTTTCAAAGTGTGTTTAAAAAACCCCAAAATGTTATTTCGATGATTTTATGCATTCAATAATAACATTTTGAGCTGCATTGTGTATAAATGACATTTTTATTTTAAATTTTCATTATATGGTAATAAATTTATCATATTGAATGTTAGCAAAAAATACTCAAAACATACTAAGTGGCATCAATTAGATGTAAATATAAATTAGAATCTAATGGCATTGATGACATAAAAAATTTCTTAAAAAATGTTACACAATATAGCATACAAAACATATTTCTTATTGGCAGTGCAAGCCACAGGAAAACATTAAAAAATCTTATAAATGGAGAAGTAGAGGAAAAAACTTTTTTGAGCTCGTGGGGTAAACTCAAACACCATTGTCAGCGGGTGGAAATATTTGGACACATCTGGACATTGCAGCAAAAGGGTTAAAACATTGCAAGTACCCTACTCCGCATAGTTTAGCATCAGTTGATTACTCTTACATGATCTAAATTTTCCCTTAATGGTTGCAAAATACTTTTTATCTCTAGTATCCCATCTGTATTTACCAGGAAGCTTATTAGCGTACTACTTCTTCTGATAAGAGAATATTGTTAATGATTCTTCACTATAGAAATTTGTAAGTTAAAGATTTGTGATGAAGAAATATCACTTAACATGGGAAGGTGGTGTAGCTTCCCTGGTTATAAGATCTCGAGATCCTTGCATGGCATCGAAGTTAACTTCTCCCTAAAGTTCTGTGCCCTCACGACATGCAGCAAGCCAGCCCCCAGCTGAACGTGTCTGTAGAGAAGTTTGTTATCTCATGAGAGGTACCTGTGGGACACATGCTGTCTTCAGCTGGACCACTAATTTTCTTTATAAGCTATGTTAGGTTACTGGCTAGACTCAAGGGTTCAGTATTGGTGAAGGGAAAAAAGTGGAATTACTTAAGGTTATTATATATTAGTTTAGCTTCTAAAGTGAACCTTATGATTTCTGAAGGTGATTATTCCTTTGGTTGTGGTACATGCTAATTAACTAAACATACTGTTGCATTTTCTTCCAGTTCTGTTTGGTTATGCCACCACAGTCATTCCCAGGGTGTATACATACTATGTCTCCACTGCATTATTTGCCATTTTTGGTGTTAGAATGCTTCGGGAAGGTTTAAAGATGAGTCCAGATGAAGGTCAAGAGGAACTGGAAGAAGTTCAAGCAGAATTAAAGAAAAAAGATGAAGAAGTAAGTCATAGCGTTGTTAAATATCTGGACCAAAAAGGCACTCGACTAAGAATAAATGCAGTAGACTCTCAGTTAACCAGTACCCATGGGGATTGGTAGATGCCAGATAAATGTAAGAAGACTCTCTTTTAACCAGAGCTCAAGCAACTGGCCCTTTCAAGCAAAAATTTTTTGCCAGTTGCTTGAGTTCTGGTTAATGGAGAGTCTGCTGTACTATCCACAGGTTTTTCAGTGGCCCATTCATAGCTGTGTGGTATGTGTGGGCTACAAAAAGTAGCTTATTTTTCTTACACCGGGCTATGATACGACTCTGGGTTAGTGAGAATGTGGTAGAGAGGACGCAGGGATGAATACTGAACACATATAGTCAGGTTCCTTAATTAGATTGATGATAAGCTTCTGAATAGCAGGGACTGTAGTTTATAATTTTAAATGTTTCTTCCCACAGCATCTAGTCTAGCGAGTGATCAGTAAATACTGTTTGATTTATTTTGTTGGGGAAGAATGGAAGAAATGAGACTATAGCATTTGTTGCTATGTGAGACTAATGGTTCAAAAGAAGTTTGGAGTCACATAACTTGTTTGTTGGTTCTATGCTATTCGATAGAACGGAAACACAAACCTTAAGTAATTTTGTGCTATTTTGCTTGCTTCCTGGAGTCAATGTCTTATTTATTTATTTATTTTTAAATTTAGTTTCAACGAACCAAACTCTTAAATGGACCAGGTGATGTTGAAACGGGTACAAGCACAACGGTACCTCAGAAAAAGTGGCTGCATTTTATCTCACCCATTTTTGTTCAAGCTCTTACATTAACATTCTTAGCAGAGTGGGGTGATCGCTCTCAACTGACTACGATTGTTTTGGCAGCTAGAGAGGTGAGTGGCACTTGAGACGACTGCTTCTGTATTAAAACTGAGCATAACTAATGTGACTTTACAGGGCACTGGACAAAGTCAAGGTGGCCAAGGATTATTTCCATTTGATTTAGAGTTGTATGTACTACTACTCTTTTAAAATTGACTTCCCAGTTTCTACAATCAATCAGATGGTATTCTTGTGTGAAAACGTAATCGCTCCTTAACTTATGCTGATTTCTCTTCCCTTCCGTTTTGCGAAATGATACTGTGGCAGTTGTCTTGGCTTGATTTTCTTTCTTTTCTAAGAACTTGCCTTTGTATACTTGAGAATATAAATTGATATAATATTATTGAAGGCTAATTTGGCATTAATATCTAAAACCTTAAAAGTGGGTATCTTTGGGTTCTTCTATTCCTTGTGTTAAAGAAATAGTGTGTTGCAAAGGAGACTTAGAAAATTTGTTAAGTGCTTGCCCCAGAATACTAAGTCCTAGGACGGTAAGCCAGAAGAGATCTCACATCATCTGGTCTAACCTCTGCTCTACTGATAAAGAAGCTGAGGCCCAGAGAGATGGGGTGACTTACCTGAGGACATAAGGTAGTGAGTGGGTAGCAGGTACAAGGGCTACGGTGAACACTCTGCCTTCTAGCCTTTTCTGTTACTTGTTCATAATTGTTAAGTGCTACCTACTTAAAAGATACCTGTTTTTAATCATTTTAAATTTTTTTTCTTTTGAGAATAATAGTAGAGTTTTACATGAGTAGTCTATTAATGTTCACAGATTAAGATTTACTGAGGAGATGGTGGTTGAATTTTCAGAATGCTGCTGTTACTTTTCATGCTTTTCTTGACCTTCATTACCATATTTTGCTGTGTATAATGAGCTCCTGTGTATAATGTGCACTGTGCTTTTGGCCCAAACTTTCAGGGAAAAAAAAATCTTTTGTTTTAATTTTTTATTTTTTTTATTATTTTTTTTTATTATTTTGTTTGTTTGTTTGTTTTAATTTTTTAATTCAAATTTTTGTTTATAGT
This sequence comes from Lyroderma lyra, assembly GCA_004026885.1. Taxonomy (NCBI): domain Eukaryota; kingdom Metazoa; phylum Chordata; class Mammalia; order Chiroptera; family Megadermatidae; genus Lyroderma; species Lyroderma lyra. Next base: position 17,079 of record PVJL010005619.1, read on the forward strand.
TACTTGTTTTTTTGTATTATAAAGGAATTTTAGCATTTATTTTTTAACATTATAGTAAAATAAATTTTATGTAACAAGTAATTACAAAACAAGAACAGATACAAGAAATTTTATGTGTAAATTTTTTTTATATTAAGAAAACCCAAAAAACAAAAATCCCCAATTATTGTATTCCACGGTATTATTTTGCATATGGGTATCATAATTGATTTCTAGAATTCACATTTAACTCATAAGCATAATAAATAAAAGAATTAAAAACATTTTTAATAGATATAGAATTAATATAACCCCCGAACATCCTTATTTTTTCCCTCACAAATTTGGGCAAAAAAGCACATTATACACGGCAGAATACGGTGGTATTATTTATGTGTTAAATTACTAGATGTTAGGATTTACATAAAGCTCAATTTGAGTTTGTTAACTTCTAGTAAATACCATAAAAGAGCAAATTCCTTAACATAGGTGGCAGTTTAAAACAAGAGTTGAAGGCTAGGACTAAGGTAGTGGGGCAGGGCCATTTTGTCAGAGAAGCCTCAAAAATTCTTTATTTAGGAAAAAAAACCCAGAATTTGGTTTTTCCTTTGATCCCCATATTTTAAAACAAACTTTGTTTTTCAGAAATCATGGTAATGGCTTTGTCCTATCTTTTTCTTGATTTCTAGCCTTTATTAGCTTTCAGATGGTCAGAATTGGGACTTGAAAGTAAGGTGGCCCTGCCATGGTGAGCTGCCATGATGGCAGAATCATTGCATTTTTCTTGGTACTGTCTCTGAATGGCACAATGACTTGTGACAGACAGGCTCAGGGTCACTTTAGTCTAGTAGTGTGGCGCCTGCTGACTGGGCTTGATGACACTGCTGCAACTCCTCTCTGCTACCTGCTCTGTGGACTGTTCTGTGAAACAGGGTAATGCACGTAGGGTCCCTGACACAGTGAGCGCTCAGTACTGGCTCCCTTCCACCCTGCCAGTGCCACGAGGGTATGTAATGAGCTCTTCAAGGGCAGAAGTACGGTTATCCATCTTGGCTCCCTTAACATTTCTAATGTGTTTCTTTGGTAATTTTTTGTATAAATCATGTAGTAGTCTAGTTCAGTCTGTTTTAGTGTGAACTTTATTGCTGCTGCCAACATAAAAAAAAAAAAAACAAAAAACTGGAGAAGGTTCTGGGACCAAATAAATTTGGCAAATAATGCGTCCTGGTTTTTTGCTTTGAAGACTGAGTATACAAATGAACAAAAACTGAAAAATTCTGTTTTAAAGGAACGGTTTAAATTTATTTTATTCAGTTACTTTTTAGGTATCATTTTCAAATAGAATGAAACCATTTTCTGGGTTACCAGTTTTCAGAAGTTGTATAAGACAAACAGTTTGGGAAATGTAGTTCCACTCTTCTGTTCTTCACAGTAGATGTTTCAGACCATCTCCTTTTCCTCAGTCTCTGCACGTACACTGCCCCCTCAGCACACAGCCTCACCTCCTACTTCACAGAGAGAAGCAAGGGTCACTCTGCTTCATTCACACCCATCCCATTGGGGGTCCCTTCCCTCCTGTATCCTGGCCCCCACCACAGCTTAAATCATTGCCCTTCTGCTGCCCAGTTTTTGTGAACATTTTAGCATGAACAAGTTTTTCTCATCTAAAAAAGCTTTACCCCATTCCTCAGTTCTACTTCTCTTCCAAATACCACCCTCCTCCCTTTCCCTCACATGGCTTGACCGCTGGGACCAGAGGCTGGCTCTACTCGTTGCTTACTAATCCCATTGGACTCATTTCTGATCTCACCGGTAATGTTGACATGATGCTCTGAATTACTGTAGCCATCAGCAGGGCCCGCTGTGGTCATCTTGGGAGGCTTATTGCCTGGCCACCTTTTCAGTGTCCCTTTGAGTGCCTCTTCCTCTGTCATCCCTGCAGTATTGCTTTTCTCATGGTTGCATTCTCTCCCAGAGTTATATTCAAGCCCATTGTTTATTCACCATTGAACTCAACAGACTCTTGAACTTCTCCGCTTTTAACTGTGTCACCCACAGACCCTTTCTCCATTGCTTCCCCTACCTTTTTAATCACAGAGCATTCATTATGGGTGAGAAACCTGGATGTCGTGCCTGATTTCGCTCTTTCGTAACACCTGTCATTCACTTAGCACTAAAGTAAATCAGGTATGCCTCCTTAGTTTCTCAAACCTATCTTCTTTTCTCTGCCTGTCGTCTGCCACCCCAACCCAGGCCAACATTGTTTCTTATCAGGGAGGCTTTTGCAATAGCCTCCTGATCTATCGATCATTTTGCCTTTAGTCTTGTTCCCCTCCAGTTTATTCTTTATATTAGACTTTTGAAGCATATATGTTGCATCACTCCCCAGCTAAAAACCAACCAGTGTCTAAGCCTACAGGGTCCTCAGTGACCCGCTCCCTCCTATCTTGAACTCACCGGTTCTCTGGAAGTGCTGAAGTGCTGTGCAGTTGTCTCTTGCTGCGGGCTTGGTGCCATTTACTAGTGTGTTCCCAGCGCCACAAAACAGATCCTCCTACTCATTCTGCAGAGCTGTCTTTTTGGAAAACCCTTACCAACCTGGGTGTATCTAGTTTTCTCTGGTAGCAGGTGTGTAGCAGGTGTTTAACTGAATTCATACTCTTTCTGGTGCTGAGCTGTAGAAGTGATAGGGTTCAGATTAAGGGAGGCAGGGTCTCTGCTCTTGGGAAGCAGTCAGGCTGTAAAGGCTTAGTTTCCTCCCAATATTAATACTGCCTTAGGGAAGAGATGGCTAGGTTAAGTCTTCTTAGCACTTGGCACTTAAAAGCTAAATATTGCCCGGGAGTTAAATTTTACAGCAGCTAAAAGGTTGAATTGGGATTATTTTGATTTTACACATTTGAGGTTTTCCTACTTTTGTCTCTAATCCTAGCTATAATTAAAACATACTTCTTCAAGCAGCTGTTACACTTTTTGTAAGTTATACATCTTAATTTTTGTAACTGTTTTATGCTCTTGTTGTTGACTTCTGTTTTCGGTGCCTAATAGTTATCTTTCTCAGGTGACAGTTTCAACCCTGGTTTTAAATGACTGGTTCTGTTTGTTTCCAGGACCCCTATGGTGTAGCAGTAGGCGGGACAGTAGGACACTGCTTATGCACTGGGTTGGCTGTAATTGGAGGAAGAATGATAGCACAAAAAATCTCTGTCAGAACTGGTAAGTTGTTTTGTTTTTAAATTACAAAGAAAATACCATTTAACTCTTATTAATGGTTAGAAGGGGACACTTGGTTTTATTTAAATTTTTTATGTTTAAAGTAGACTTGGTCTTTGTAATGATAATGTCTTTGAGGTTCATTGTGTTGTCTTTGCAGTTACAAACATGGTCTGTGTAAATGTTGGTAAAAACAAATTCATCTATAAGCATGTTAGGTTTTCAAGGTAAATTTAAGTGAGTAAAACAGTCATCATTGGAAATAGAACTTTTTGGCCTAAAAATGTCTGTCTTACAGACAGACAGAGAATCATAGGTAGAGACCGTTTTTACTGCTTGTGCTGCACATTTCACATGTAGTCGGTAGGCCCTAAAGATGGAATAAAAACAGTCTCCTTGCTAGCCAGAAGTTGTTAAACATGCTTTTTTATAATTGGGCTTTAAGAGGAGTTAAAGTTCTATTGTTGGCTTGTCAACACTGTGTCAGTTCAATATAATTCTGTCATTTCTCAAAATAGTGCTGCAGAAGAAACTGAGTCTCACTGTTCCGTAAGGCATGTTAAGTGTTCTTTGCTATGGAAATGGGGTTTAAGCATTTCTAATTTGTTTTTTAGTTTATTGAATTAGGAGAATGAGCAACATCTTGGTTCCACAGATTAATTTTGACTTTTTATTCTTTTTTCTCTTTTCTTACAGTGACAATCATAGGAGGCATCGTATTTTTGGCGTTTGCATTTTCTGCACTATTTATAAGTCCTGATTCTGGTTTTTAACAAGCTATTTGTTCATTTATATTTAGTTTAAAATAGGTAACTCTTGTGTTTATGTACATAGTGTACATTATAACTAAAAGTGATAGGAAATACTGCATTTTGTAGCGATGAGTTACTGATTATGATGTCCAAAAGAAATAATCATTGATTCTATTTGCAACATTGATTTTTAAAAGAAACCTGACGTCTAAGTGTGGATTTTTCTTTTCTCTAACATGATTATGTAAATTGAGGGTTTTCTTGGCTTTTGGGGGGGATGTATACAGAACCATTGTGCAGTGGAAGTCTACCCTTTGATTTTTTTCCAGCATTGACCCCTTTATAAGGAATATACATTTATTTTCCTGGATCACTGAGTCATTTTAAGATGTTTATGTGAAAACTTTTTCCTGGGGGAAGAATGATTTAATTTATGTCTTTTAAAGCACTTCCCCAAAGCAGTAAGTAGTAGTTTAATCATGTCTTTTCAAAATTAGGCTCATTAAGAAAAAAAAAAAAAAAGCACAAGAAACCCACCAGGGATCAAAAATATTTGGAGAAAAAAAAGTTCCATTGTTGTTGATGTATACTATGTAGTTAGGCCTGCAGTGAGTGGTTGTGTCTGTACTGAGCTTGTACAAACTCTTCTTACCATTGTTCCCTAACTACAGCGTAACAACTATTTACAGAGCATTTACACTGCATTAGGTATTAAAGTATATGGGAGGGTGTGTGTGTGTGTCATGAAAACACAATGCCATTTTAGCTAAGGGACTCCAGCATCGGTGGGGGTGGGGGTCACGGAAGCAGTCTCCCTCAGATATTGAAGGGTAACCGTGCTGTTATCGATAATATGATAGGGCTATTTGCTAGGTCCATTCTTCCTTTTTTTTTAATTGGGTAGGAAACCCAATATAAAAATAGTCAATATTTGACAATGTGGAATTACCAAATTAAGAGAGAATACTGAGTGTATTCATATTTTTTCTATATTGAATAAACAATGTAACATATATACCATGTAAATAAAAGTGGTATGCCGGTGCTTTTCTTCCCTTTTGTGTTACACACGTTCATAACTTCATGATTTATCAAATTGTGTTACTATTTATAGACCAGTCTCTAAAGTTGATGTAAAAAACAGGAGCCAAGCAATGTTCTAAAGCACTGCTCTACTGACCCTCACAGTTCTGAGGTAGCAGCTACTAACATAAGGTTAAATGACAGAGCAGAGAGTCAGACCAACTTAATTCTATAGCTTGTAAACACTGATTATGAAAGGCTTCCTTATTTTATCATCGCAACTTTAGTTATGACTACTAATTATATTCCATCTAAGTAGCATAATGCTTTCTCCCAGCCTGGTAAGTTCTAGAAGCATATGCAGTGACACTGTCATTAATATAGCCTCTTTCAATCCAAAGGACAGTTCTATAGCTAGCCTACATGTTCCTTGTATGAAGTATGTAATAGTAGACCCAGAGCAATTCAGGGTTACTGTAAAAGTCCATAATGTGTAGTAAGTTTGTAATTTGAAGAAATGAAAGAACAATCTTTCATAATCACCCAGCATTGTCAATGCAGCAACCATTCTGCAATAGTAACTGGGAGAAAGACAGCTACTCTACTGTGTAGAGATGTAAACGTAGTTGTCAGTTAAAAAGTATTAATAGCAATAGTACATAGTGATGAAAAAGTCGTATTCCATGAATTAACATAAAGTACCTCAAAGAAATTTCAGGTTAAGACCCAAGATTACACCATCATTCTCTGCAGTTAGAAGTGGGAAATTATAATTATTTCTTTTCCAAAAACAGGATCAATTCCTTGTTAGAAGGTAGCTGGTACCATCAAAGCCCAAACTCAGCAGTGCAGGCCGGCTGGTCCTGGTAGTAGCTTACTATGTGAATAACAGCATAGCTTTCTGAGGCACCACAATCTTATAACAGGACACTTGGTAGCTCAGACCTAAACTACAAGTTAGATACCACTAATTCAGTTTGACTCCATTATTGAATAAAAGAAAGGAAAATTTTATTGGTAGTGATTTTAAAATATTTAATAGTCTCTTTTTAAAATCCAAAATAATGCAATTCTTACAAGTTATGTGCCACATAAAGCAGGTGTTAATTTTTGAGAAATGCAGGTGATACTGAAAAACAGCACTGAGGTATTTTTATTTTTAAAATTGAATAAGGAAACAAAGTCTGGATCTAATTAGTTTTACATTTACAAAAAAACAACGCTACTGCTTGGCTCTTTTGCTGTAATTTTAGGTTCCGAATACGTTACAAGAGTATGGGAAAAAACATAATAATAGTACATGCAGTTTTAAAAATGGTGCACATCATAACCTGGGAAAAGGATCATATAGCAATAGGCCTGAGTGAAGGTAGGCTAATAACACATTTTACCTCTTCTCAAAGGATAGCTTTGAAACAGTGTAACCAATTGTAACACCAAATTAAAATAGCAATAGTAAATTGGTAACAAAATGACCCACATTTTATGCAATATTGTATTTCTACATATAGCTCATGAAAATTAGCAGAAACCTAACATAGCACCATTGAAACCATTCATCATCCCTTTGTGCTTCTATGCAATTTAGGATTTGGGCTGAAGACAATACCTGGAAAATGTTTCATTTTTGCTAATCAGTTTAGATTTCACTTAAATTTTTGCTTTAGGAAAGAATAAGTATTGTTATCTAAAGATTAGTTATAGCTCCACCCTTTTGGAAGTAAGAATGTTAGCGTACTGCTAAATTTTATTTAAAACCAAGAACCAAGCAGTAAGGACAGCAATGTAGCACACTAAGAATCACACAAAACGTTAGAAAGAATTTGGTTTGTGTTTTCAAGCTACCGATGTTAACAATTAGAAATTGACAAAGAAAACTTTTTTGCACTAACTGGTTTCAATACAGCACTGAATTTGAAACTCATCTTTGGGCTTCAATCTTTACATAGAGTGAATGTGCAAGTGTCATACCGAAGTCCTTCCCCAACTTACACTGTAGTAAAATAGATTGCAAACTAATTCTAGAATGGTCTAAATTACAGCTGTTTTGGCTGACATAGTTATTGACAAAGAAAAAGGACATTTCCTGGCCTTTTTTTTTTTTTTTTTTTTTTTTTGCTTGATGATAGCTTTTCCTACAACTGGTACTGGCACAATCATTGCCAGCAGTGAATTTGTACCAGTATAGGCCAACTCAAAAACACCTATTATAAAACATTTGAATATCGTTTTTAAAGCGGTATCAGTTTGTTTCCTCAGAAATTTAACAGCATGTATTTGAAAACATCACATCTTCAATTTAACCCTCAGAGTTAACAAACATTTTTTACATCATTAAACCCAACGTGGGGTTGACTTGCTGTAATTACTATTCTCTAAGGGATCCCAAAAACTAGAGACATTGTGCCCTGTACCTGGTAGAGAATTCTGATCCAATGAATACCAACAAGAAAGTATCCTCAAATTTCTAGGCATTTAATGTTCAAACTCTTGCTTTACCGGACAGTGCTGTGTGTGGAGGCTTTGTTTTTAAAGGACCAAGCAACTTTTATAGAGAGAAACATTTTGTAGAGGTGTTTGCAGTGTGTATACATTGTTCTACCTATATTTAAAAACTTTAAATATATTTAATACAGATATGATAGTAACGGCCATTAGAAGATGCTGATCATTTTACTAAGGTTTCCCCAAATGGGCAAAACAGGCGATTTGTGCCACTGGTTGTCATACTGGCCTTTGGCTGTGTTGGGGAAATAATATAAAAAGTGCTCCCAAAATAGAAAAGGCAGCAAGTGAAACTTTCAAGGTTGGAATATATGAAGCAGTTTTGAAAGGAGTTAACCTTTTTTTTTTTTTTTCTTAAATGAGTTGAAAATAGGAGGGAAGTTCAGGGGCTACAGATTTGGGCACTCCACTGCTATCCTGAAGCAAAACGGATTTATCTGGACTGTCCATGTGGAGTCCTCATGAGGGCTAGAGACTACCCCCAAGTAAGAACAGCTAGTTCTCTTAAGCAGAAGATTACAAGGCAAAAAAACAAACCACAAATTAAATACATGACACTGTGAAATCACTTCGATGAGAAAACAGAACACAAAGATACTTAAAAATATAAATAAATACATGTAGCCATTTTTATTCAAGAAACCCAGAGAACTGCTTACAAAGCAATTTCTTCTTTAAAACCACTTCCTAAATTCTTCCATAAATACTATTTGATTGTCACTTAATGCAGCACCTCAGTGTTTGCTGGTGGTGGTGATGGAATTTCACTTAATAGTCTGTTCAAAAACTATACCCTATTTCATTAAAGAACATTTCCCTAGGAAAACTCAGGCAGCTTACAAAATGTTAAAATACTCAAAACAGAACCTGCAAAGTATTTTATTTACGAAAAACAAGGAATGTAGTGTTAAAGTATGACATGGGGAAAATATGCAAAACAGTCACATGGAAAGAAAGTTTTCATTTTTAAATATCCACGCTTGTTTAATTTCTTGTGAGCTGTTCAATACTGTTTTAAATATCCTGAATTAATAACTATACCAACAAAATTCATCCCCAGTGTTTCCACAGGAGTCATTAAGACCAAATTATACTTCTTTTTTATTCAACCAAAGTAGTCTTTTTTCTCAGTTCTTTTTGTGCAAAAATATTACAAGAGCAATTCAAACGGAGACGCTGAAATGGCATGCCAACATTTCAGAGCACATTTAAAACACCGAGAATAATTCCTGAAATGATTGTATTCTAAAATATTACTAACAATCACTTTTAGGTTGGTTTTATACATCTATTCACACTGATGCAATTTTCCTAGACCTCTGAAAATAAAACAGGCTCATTGGTCTCTTTTGGTGTCCACACAATAGGCAAGGTAGGTTTACAATAGTGTCTAAATGAAACTAGCATCTACAATCTCTTGACTTCACCACATTCAAAACAAAAGTCAAAGTTCATTTGGCTACCTTGAAATCACTCCCATAAACCTACTACGGTTCACTGGATCTAAACATTTCTCAGAAATGTGTCATTTTAAAATTTCATCTAAGTGATGATTTGGGGATCCTTTAGAAATGGTAATGCCTATAATAAACTTTATCAAAATGAATAATTGCAATAAAGTGCTTGTTATGTTTGAAAATGATGCTTTTAGACTGTGGTATGTTGTTTTAAAATTGTGTGCTATTCCTACATAAAGGATCCCCAGGCATGAGAGTTGGGTCTTCTCACCTGTCTCAGAAAGCAGCAGCACTATCTTTTGGTAGGCTGACCATAGGCACGTTACCCATGCGGATGAGGCTACACTAGCTATGGCAAATGGGGGAGGGAATTAGAAAAGTGGAAGGACGTGGAGGGTTCCTACTATATTCATAGTTATATACAAATATATTAAATATTCTATAAAAATAGTCAACTCTTTTCCTCTGCAATTACTTCTGAAGCTCCTTTTAGAAGAATGCTCACCCAACTCAAACTTTTAAAAGATTCTCTTTTTCCAATCACTATTAAAATGGCAAGTGCCTTTGTGCTGTTTCTTTTCCATCATCTAAAAATTCCAATCAGCTACTGGCTAGACTCACTCAGTAATAGTAATATCCAGTGTTTATACCTTCCGACACTGACTCCTGAGCGACCATGAACAGGGTCACAGATATTGGAAGGTTATAGACTCGAATAAGTTTTACACAAATGTTCACCAACAAACTTCAACAACCAAAGAAATACAGAAAAAGAAGAAATGAGCAGTACTAGAGTAAAATGCTATTTGCATTCATTCCACTTTTTAAAAGTTCACCTTGATGTAGTGGAAACATTTTAAAACAAAAGTAAAATCCAGTTTAAAATACCTGTCTGTAGGGCCCCCATCTAAGGCTTCTGGGACAAGGGTTCGTCTCCCTTCAACACAGTGCCCCTTATGGAGCTGTGCTGCTTCAGTGCCCTTAACTAACTGCAAGCAGACTGCTTTAAGGCATTGACCTACATAGTACAGCACTTCTGAAGAATCCAAACAACATTTTCACTATTCCACACTGAGTATTCTATAACCAATCATTCCAAGTCATTGGCTTCCTTTTGTTATCAGTATATTCCTGAACCAGATTTAAGTGACATAGCAGAGCACAGGATTCAAATTACCCCCTCAATTTAGGAAAGTCTGCAGACTTAACTGTAGTATTTACTTTCATGCTACCCCCATCCCCGATGTCTGCTTTTCTAGCAATGTTTTCCACGCAAAAAATGGAGTGTCTCGGTTCTGGTTTGAGACCACTCCTAGCAAAAATTTACTAGCCCTGTAGTCCTCGCTTGTAGTTGGTAAAATACTGACTCACCCAATGCTACAGCGGTCCAGAGCAAGACAGTAACTGCAGAACGGCCAACGTTTTCCCTTGAACAGTTTCTTACTTAGAAAGTACCACCCAGAATAAAAGGTTTTTGAAAGAAAAACTGAGAGTAAAGCAGAGGGAAGTATAGTATATAAGTAGCTGAAAGGTGTTCCTATTGGTGTTTACTCATGACTTAGATTTAGAATTTTAGTTAACTATGCCTACAGAAATGAATGAAGAACAGGCAGTTGCTGAATCTGTATCACAATGCTCAAGTGCAGGACAGGGCAGGGACAGCTTTGCAATCCAAGCTTGGAGAAGGAGGAGGAAAACAAGGAGCAAAGCGACAGCTGGTGCTTACTACCTCCTCCCACTGCATACTGACCGCAAAGGAAAAGCAGCTAGCTGCTCCTTCAAATTTAGCAATCAATTCTAAGCAGAAAAACAATAAATAAATAAAAATAAAAAAAGAGCTGTGAGGACAACAGAAAGTATAAATGCAGAACTTTGTCTTAACTTTCCCATTTACCTTGTGGCTTGTCTTAGGCTTTGCTTTCGTTAACGTACATACACAGTACTCACAATCGACCATCTTTCTTTTAAGCATGGTACTTAGAAGATAAACCTTAACAGTTCTTCATATATTTTATGAGCTAAATCCCTATCATTAGATATCATTAATAAACGAATGAAGCACAACTCAGATACGTATGGAATGGCATGATAAGGTTAAGAAAGGCCATTTGAAAGGGGAGAAAGTACTGTTGCCATATTCTACAATGTTAATTTTTGTCTGTGCGTATGTATGCTCAAGTACATACATGTTCTGACAACTATCCTTGACATTCAGGAGAAAGTCAGAAACTGATTCTGGATGAGATCATTTAGATAGAACAGGAGCTCCTTGATATGTTAATTACTGATTGGTATCTAGTGACACTTCTTTTATAGAAGGGTAGATGCCAACTTTCTTTGGTTGTTTTCATTTTCAACATTAATTTCCTAATTTAAGTGTGGCCAGGTGTCATCTTCTACAGAAAGACACAATAATCCCTTAAAGATGACAGCAAAACTGAGGACAGAAAAGTTTTAAGAACTGACTTAGAGTTCCTCTGACTTGTATCTAGCAATTATGTATTATGTTACTTTTATTGCTTAAAACCTTTCTGTTTAACAACCTCAGTTCTGTTACACATTTTCTTTTAAGGTTGATTTATTGAAGCTTAATGTCTTCCCTTTTCTCAGTAATAATTTTTGCTATTCTAGTAAGATATTTTCCATTAGTTTTCCTTTGCTCTATAGCTGCAAATTTAATTAATAGTACCAAAGAATATATAAAATACTCTTATTAATACAATTTCTGTTGGAATTTATTACCTTTAAGAATATGATATTGCCAAATGAAATCTTAGTTCATGTTTAGAAAGCATGTGAGTTGCAATATTCTAGTGATGTAGTGAAGGGAAAGCCAATTCCTACTCCTTTTTTCTTAGTAGGAATATGAAGGCATATAGAACAAATATTTACTAGTAAATTCCTAAATGACTACTTAGCTTTAAAGGAAGATGCTGATTTAGGAAAACAATTTTCAGATCATATTAATGACTCTGATAGTGTTACGATGTCATCATTTATTTCTAAAGTATTTGTACTTCCAGTCCAAGAGACTCAAAGCAGTCTTCGTAGGAACTCAGGAGAATAACAATGGCACTGACACCCACAAGCTATTAAAAATGTACTGAGGTTTCAAAACTGAAACCAGACATTGAGTTCAAGATGGTGAGTTATCACCTGAATCAAAATCAAGGCACTTTGGGTTTTTTTCCCCTCAAATAACCCTGAATCATTTCTGACTAAAAGAAGCATTGAAATCGAGAAGGGTAATAAAAAGATTCCAACAAATCCTAAAAGTTAAAATTCTCACCAGTGAGAATGTTAAAAAGTGCCTAAAATGTTTTGTGTGCAAATTTTACTCCTAAAACTGAAACATTCTTGAAATTACTTTCAGGCTTCATGAAAACCATTTATACAACTACTTCCAACTATGAACTATATCAATGTATGTGATCAAAACTCCCAACCTTCTACAATAATGCAGTGCAAATCCTATTTTCAAACATAAATGAAAAATAATGAAATGAGGGATATTTCTGAGTAACTTGAAAATTCTGTTATTTCAATAATTTAACCTGAAAAAATTCATTCCCAGCAGCACATACCTCACTGAACAAACTGTGACATCACAGCCAAGTATGAATGAAAGATCTGTGCCTTGGGAAGTGAACAGAACACTATTGTGTTGTAAACAAAAGGGAAAACGAAGGATATATTAGTTTGCACATGGCATCAGAATCTAAGGAAATGTATTCATACCTACAAGGAGGAGATAATGCTTTCATGCAGCATACAAAATGTTTTGCTTTCTTTCCTTTTGTCCAGACATATACATAGTATTTTTACAGCATCTGTACATAGAGAATCTGAACCCACACAACATTCTGACATTACTTACGAGTCCATCATTATCTGAAAAGGGACAGGGGTTGGGAAAGGGGGCCTATTGGGTCTACTGGACTGTCTTCACGGCATCATTGTAAGCAAACCCCTGACATGGCAGTGGTGTGTCCTCTGTAACACTTGAAAACAGGCACAGAAGCACTAAAAGTTACTAATGTTAGTGCCTTTCTGATTCACTGGAGGTCATATTTCAGAGCTGAGCTTCTTGACATTTGGCAATATATTCTTTTTCCATCAAAAAAGATCTGGGCAAATAAAACACTGTCAGAATTGGCTATGGCCCTATGATCATCTCCTGCTGGCTGGTATTTAATGTATGTAGCACGAGGCGGCATTTTCCCTGCTAACTATAATAATTCAAGGAATTAGAACACTTAATACTACATCTCATGAAACTGCTGGAACCTTTCCTCCTAATCCTCAGATCATCTCAGCAACTCTTTATGGGCCAACCTCTTCTTCCCGTGAGGCAAGAGGAGGCACGTGTGCTACTGTGGCTGAACCTTGGAAGGATCAGTCAGGTTGTCAGTCCTGTGCCGACCCAGTTGCTGCTGTTGAGACTGGTGCTGCTGGTGATGTGATGGAGGAAAGGTGCTCTGCTGTAGTGGAAAGGCAGCAGACAGGATAAGCTGCGTTGAGGGATTCCCATGGAGCAACCTAGAAGTCTAAAGACAGACAGATTATGCGACACTGCTTCACCCCCGTTATGCTGTCTACATTAACATCAGTCAAGTTCTCCACTCTCTACTGGGACCAAATCCTTGAATTCCACATAATGTACATAACTGTTGCTTTCTCATTTAAAAACACTGTGGAAATGTTTATAAGGCTTCCCTCTTTTTGAATTATGACAGGATTTCATTTTTTAAAGTCATCTGAGCTGGAGAATTTATGGTATAGAAAGCAATCTATGTCTTCAGACAAACCACACACATTTTTTCATTTTATATGTCCTAAAGACCACAATTTTAAACACACAGTAAATCTTAATGGGGGGTTGGTTCCCTGCTGGTGTAGTGGCTAAGCTCTGGCGCTCTCACCGCCGCGACCAGGGTTCAATTCCCAGCCAGGGAACCAAACAAACAAATAAATAAGTATGTAAATAAATAATAAATCTTAAGCATAGCTAAGAACATATGAAATGCAAATTCTCTGACATCGAGCAGATGATGCCTTCGCACAGGTTCATTCAGTTGGTAGAGAAGTTTGGTAGCCGAGAATGGGCCCTGAGCTACACCTACACTGTCTAGATCAAACTCTGGCTGCCCCGTCCACTAAATGTGTGACTTGGTCAAGCTATTTACTTTTCTGGGCCTCAGTTTCTTCATGTATAAAGTATGGATAATTACAGCGTCTCCCATGTTGGGTTTCTATGAAGATTAAATATTAACATCACTATTTAAAAGTTAGAGACTTAAGTCCTATATGCAGCAGTGTGGTATATAATAACAAAAAAGGGCTCAGGGTCTGAAGTCAGAAGCCCTAATCTGAGTTTTGCTCCACCACTGATTAACTGCATGACCTTGGATAAGTCTCAATTCTAGGAGCCCCAGTTTCTTTCACCTAATGTCTGCTACTGGAGATACAAAGGAAACTAGCCAAAAAAAAAAAAAAAAATAGAAAATGAATTTTTAAAATTAAAGTCCTTCCTTATTACTGACAGGACCACTGAAAATGGAACTGGGATGGGTGATTTTTGCAAATATAGTAGACTCTCCATTAACCGGAACTCAAGCAACTGGCACTCTTAAGCGGTCAGCAAAAAAAAAGTTGAAGAACTACTACTACATTTATCTGGCATTGGTGCCAGTTAACAGAGAATCTCCAGTATATATGAAGGATACCTGTGTGTGTGTGTGTGTGTGTGTGTGTGTGTGTGTGTATACACAGAGACAGATCTTTTGAAGTTTAAGCACCATTAATTAACTTTGCTAAGAACCTGGACAATGTGCATTCTCTCTGTTATTAGGAAAAGCTTTTCTAAGAAAGAACTCAGGATATTCATGAGCCTTACGAGGTTATATTTTGGAACTGGGTATAATACGATGAGAAACCCAAACTGTGTATTTACTATCTACATATAAGTGTATTTCTGAAGGATGCTGCCTACCTTATTTCTTTAGTGGTCCCATGTTTTTGGAATGCTTCTTTTAGAAGTAGGGGAGAAGAGAATGCTCATTCTTTTAGGCCCTCATTCCAACAGACTTAGAAGACACATCTTAAGGCAAGTCCTCTCCTTTTTTAAGCTTTTACTTAATTCTCATTGAATATATGTCCCCTAGAAATAGTTTCTAAGTTGTTATAAATTCTAATTATTAATTCACTGATAACAATAGCTAAGCCATTAATGGCAGCAGTATAGGCTTAAGGTCTAAGCTGGGGGCTGTGAGTATGATTCTGGAGAGAGAGATTTAAGCAGCTCGCTTGTTTCAGTTTTCCATATCACCAAGTTAAGAATTATATTTGGACCAGAACTCCAAGAGTGATAAATTAACACTGTATTTATGCCTGAGTATAAAGTATAATACTAAGTCTTCTAGTTATACATAACTCTAAAACTGATGATTATATCTGGTCTACATGGAATGATCTCCAGCATAAATCTAGATTAGCCTATAATCACAATTGCTCTCCTAGGCCAGAAGAGAAAAGGCTGGATTTCCAGATGTCATAATCTGCTACTGTGTACCCCCAGTGAGAATAGTGAGGTCCAGAAATTTGTCCTGATTTCCTTGCTGAGGATTTCGACCTAGGTGACTTTCTTCTGTATCCTTTAGATAGGAAGATCCTGTCTGATATACCCACGTGAGCTCTATGTCTGCATTTTGGTTAATCTTGTAATAAATGATAACTAGTTATACTATGTTCAGTTATTTACATGTATGTTTTACCCATGAAATAGGAACTATTAGCACCTCCATATTATAAATTTGGAAAGTGAACTTTTAGCAAGTTAAGTCACACACTATATGGTGCAGCAGTGGCTGAATCTCAGGGCAGTCTGACTTTAGAATCCAAGTTCTTAACTTGTATCCAATTTGTATCTTCAAATACATGTATCCACAGTATTTCTCCTGGTATTAATTATATCCAAAAAGATAAGGTAATTGCCTACACTAATTTTTAAAATATCCCTTTTGATACCCCTGCTCTTTAGAGAGTAGAATTTGATGGCTACTGAAGGAAAAAAAAAAAAAAAACAGAAAGATGCCTTTACTGGAATTCCAGAAACTCTAGCCAGAGAGAGTTCTTTGTAAAGTGCCTTGAAGTGGGCAGGAAGGAGCCACTTATTCTGTCCAGCAGTGCAGATAACTGCGTACGTCCGTATAAGTGCTCAATGTCTTCCAAAGATTGAACAGGAAACAATATAGTTAACCAGGATGAACTTTCTGTCTTTATAGAAATTTAACTTGTGTAATAAGCTCCTATAGTTTTTCAGATCATTTACAAAAGTGTTCATTTAATGCCTAATTTCATCATATAAAAGTAAATCAGTTTGGGAGAACTCCCCCACGGGATTACCTGTAAAAACTGCTGCGGTGCTTGGGTCAGCTGAGCCTGAGTTGGTTGCTGAACTGATGTAAGCTGCTGTTCCTGGGAACTCTGCTGCTGCTGCTGCTGTTGCTGCTGCTGCTGCTGCTGCTGCGTGACTGACAGTGTCTGTGACTGCTGCTGCTGCGTAGCAAAAGTCGGGTAGGCAGTCACCACCTGACCCATAAGCATAGTGCTAGGTACCATGACTGCCCCACAAGCTACGGGAGCAGTTACTAATTTGGTCACAAGTTGCTGACCTTGAGAAAATCTGTAACAGGATAGAAAGAAAAGAAGGGGAGTCAGAAGTATCAGGTATACATTATAAAAGGCAGTGGTCTGAATACTTCTCTAAGATAATACTCAATGACATTTTCAATTTAGTTTTTTTAAAGCTGTATGTTCCAATTTTGTATCATGCTTTTAAAGATTCCCTTTGGGATACCAGTAAAACAAAAATGTGTACATAGCAAAATGAAATGATCACAAACAAAAATACAAATATTTTTGTTTATCCACACACAAAAGAATGAAGCTGGATCCTCACCATACATCATATACAAAAATTAACTCAAAATAGATTAAATACCTAAGCATAAGAGCTAAAACAATAAAACTCTTAGAAGAAAACATAGGGGAAAAATTTCATGACACTGGATTGGGCAGTGATTTCTTGAATACACTAAAGGCACAAGCAACAAAAGAGAAAATAGATAAATTGTGTATCAAATTTAAAAACTTTACGCATCTAAAGACACTCTCAACCCAGTGAAAGGACAACTCATAGAACTGGAGAAAATATTTGAAAATCATTCTGATAAGGGCGTAATAACTAGAATATATAAAGCAGTCCTACAACTTAACAACAATCACACTGAAAAACGCCCAAGGATCTTGAACAGGTATTTCTCCAAAGAAGATATACAAATGGTCAATAAGCACATAAAAAGATACTCAACATTACTAACCATTAATTACAATGCAAATCAAAACCACAATGAGATACTATACTTTACACCCATCCACTAGGATGACTGTCATCCAAACAAAAAAGAAAAGAAAAGAACTAGTGTTGTTGAGGGTACAGAGAAATTGGAACCCTTGCACACTGTTGGAGGGAATGTAAAAATGTAAAATAGTTCAGCTACTAAGGAAAACAGTGCCTCAAAAAATTAAACAGAATTTTATGATCCAGTAATTCCATTTCTGGGTATATACTCAAAAAAACGGAAAGCAAGGACTCAAAATGGGTATTTGTACACCCACAGTCATAGCAGCATCATTTACCATAGTCAAACAATGGATGTAACTCAAGCATCCATCGAAGGATGAATACACGAACTGTGACATATTTACATAAAATGGAATATTATTTTGCCATAAAAAGGAATGAAATTCTGATACATTAACTTTGCGGATATTGTGTCAAGTAAAATAAGTCAATCACAAAAGACATATATTGTATGATTCCACTTATATGAGGTAGCTAGAGTGAGTCGTCAAACTCAGACTTATGTGCTTAGAAAACAGAATGGTGGTTTCCAGGAACTAGAGGGGAAGAGGAATGTCGAATCATCATTCAGTGGATGCAGTTTCAGTTTAGGAAAATGAAAAAAGTTCTGGGTACTGATAGTAGTGATGGGCACAACAATGCCAAAGAACTGTATATACCTTTAAAAATGGTTAACATGGTAAATTTTGTTGTGTACATGAGGGTTGTCTGGAAAGTATCCAGCCATGTAATATGAAAAATAGAGGCTGAATTTTTTTCCAGACAGCCCTCATACATTACCACAATAAATAAATTTTACACCTGCTAAAACTTATCTTTTTATAAAATTACTTGGAGTCCAACAAATGTGGCACATGGTTCATTTTACTAATCATGAATGAATAAACTTAAAGTTATCACAAGGGAATTAAAAAAAACCTCTAGGTTTATGGGAGATATTTACACTCATTTTGTATCTTATAAACATAAATCAAAACTAAATGACATTCTAACAGTGAACAGAAGTACCCTCAACTTGTACATTTATCAATGCAGCACAGTACTCACTGTGTTCACTAATAATCTCTCCCTCCCTGCCTTCCTTCTAGTATTTTCTTTAATGAAAGAACAACAAAAAATGAAGACTCTTCAGGGAACAATATTATTTCTATATGCCTTTTTTTGTGAGATGAAATTAGTGTCTGACACCAGTCATTATAATGAAAAAACTGACATACAGTAAGATTCTACTGTAAATGTACGAGGTCGGACATTTAATTCCAAACTCATCCTAAAAAAAGTGCTACGTCCTTGCTGAATATCACTACTTTCACCTTCAAAGTACTCCCCTTGGGAAGCTATGCACCGATGCCAGCACCTAGTCCACCCTTCAAAGCAGTTTTGGAACTTTTTTTTTGGAATGGCCATCAGAACTGTCATCATCCCCAAAATCTGACAATTAGGTTTGCAAAATTGCCACCCTGTGCTTATGTTGGCAGCACTGTAAAGACAGCTTGCTACGGTGTCATAACCTTGGCAAGTTGTTTGGCACCTACCATGTTGTTTGTACAGTGCTGCCAACATAAGTGCATGGTGGCAAGTTTGCAAACTTAACTGTCAGATTTTGGGCTTGACGACAGCTTTGATAGCTATTCCAGAAAGAGTTTATGGCTTGCCTCAAGCCATAAAACTGCTCAGTTCCTCCTTTCTAAAGACCTACTAAGTATTTACCACACCAAATTATATTGATTTGTTTACCTTTTATGTCTTCTGGTAGTCTGATCTTTCTCTTGGGACAAGAAATGTGCCATACTCACCTAAGTAGGTACTTAAAAGTTTGCTGAAGTAAGTCCCCCCCGCCCTCAAAAAACAGATGTTTACAAATAGTTGGTAAAGTGCATCCTCCCAAAATGCATATCAATGATCTAGATTAATGGATTTTTCCTCAAGCTTTAATACTAGTCCTCTGCATTTCTATGGAGTACATTCGTAATACTTCTTCTTTCAGAATGTGAGAGCTAAAACCTGGCCTTTTTAAATTAACTTCATCAGGGTGACATTGGTTAATAAAATTGTATAGGTTTCAAGTGTACAATTCTGTATCATATCATCTATATACTGTATTGTGCGTTCGCCACCAAGTCAGTTCTTTCCTCACCACACATTTTACCCCCTTTACCCTCCTCTACCACCTCCCTCCCACCTTACCCTCTGGTAACCACTAAACTATTATCTGTGTCTATGAGTTTTTGCTTTTTTGTCTTGTTCTTTCGTTAAAGGTGGACTTTTTAACTTGAAGGAACTACCATATTTTTCCATGTATAAGATGCCCAATGCATAAGGCAACCCCTACTCTTCTAACCCAACATTAAGAAATCAGTATCAACCAGTTACTCTCACATATCAGATGACCCCCAATTTTAGTTCTAACAATTTCAGACAAAAGTATCATCTTACACATGGAAAAATACGATAAGTTCCAAAGAGCAGTGGTGAATTTTTCCCTGCTCTCATTGCCGCAGTGATCCTGAAGCTTCTTTACTTTCTGGAAATTATTAATAAAATATTAATATAATCTATTACATAGCCTAATATAACAGCAAAATTGTATTATAAAAGCAGTAGCCTACTTGTTTTGCAGTAAAATGAGTAAAATGTATTTAAAATGGAAGTTTTAAGACTATAGAGATCCTGAAGTTAAGGCTTCCCAATATAAGAAAATGGCATTTCTTCAAAAAATTTGTTTCTAAGTCAGCTATTTGGAATTCCTCCTAAAATAAATCATGGATGACTGTTTTTCTAGAATGGCCATACAAGTTTAGTATAGTATATGTTTAAGCATTTCAGCTTTGAAATCAGACATCAAGGCTTGAATCTAGAACCCCTTCTTCAGCCCCTTAAGCTATAGGCACTTGACCAAATTGCAAAAACTCACTTTATTCTTACTGTAAAATATAAGACCCTAACACATATTAAAAAAAAAAAAAAAAAGAATAACATATTTGGAGTTCTTAGTGCAGTACTTAACAAACTCAAGAAAGGCAAGCTTTTACTCCATAACGTAAGTATGTGTGGAATATAGTAGTGTACCTGCTAACTAACCACTGTTACTAAATGAAAATTCACCAGTATCTGTATTAAAATGATAAAAGTTCCACAGTGATACAAAGTGATACTGTCATAAAACTTATATTTTTAACAGCTGTAGAATGTGGGTTCTACAATGTTTGCTAGCCCATTTTTGGACAGAAAACAAAATTGGTTACCTTTTTTATTGTAAAGTCCTTAAACAATGAATACCTTCTGCGTTTTTATTTCAAATTGAAGAACACTAGGTGAAGTAAACAACAAACTAAAATTTTGTTTTTTAAGATTAAATTATTGTCTTTTTTATTGATTAATTTACAACTTTGGAATGACTCATGAAATACAACAACTACCTTATCTGTCTGTCCTGAGTGAATGTAGTTACTGCAGCACTCTGGGTACTGTTCTGTGGCATACTAGATGGAATCTGGACCATGCTTCCGGCTGCTGGCTGAGAAATCACCATAGTGTTATAGAGAGGGGCTGTAAGAGTGCTCTGTGTCTGACTAGGAAGAGATGTTTGTTGACTGTGCCCGCTCAGTACACTTTGTTGATTCTGCTAGAAAAGAGAAGATTTTAATGACAGATTAACTGAAAAAATTTACATCGGCAAGTATGCTTCTACATCATTCTAAGAATAGTTGACATGACAGAAAAAAAAGTGGCAGGACATACTACTCTGGAAAAAAATCTGACCACAAAGAAATGACTTGTAACTGAGAAAGAATTAGTTTTTATTATCTTGCTGGAAGGTATGTTATGACTTTAGAAAAAGTAGCATGATCTTAACAAGGATGATATAAAATATACATGAAGATTTTTGCTAAATGCCCAGAGTGATGACATTAGACATTTTTATATACTTCATCTGAAGCCCTGCATTTTATTAAAGTCACATATGTACACCAATTATAAAAATTTCCTGGAATACTGATTAAACCATAACTGCCTCGACAGCTTATTTTTCACATATGGTAACATGTTGCCTGGTCAGTCTCTTCTGCAAGTCAAACCTTTTTAATATATCGAAGTAGTCTTATAAGTTCACTTTTCAAAAATTGCAAAAAATTTTTAGATGCCAAAATACGGAAAGTATTTATCATTCAACAGTTTCATAGCTAATAATTTTGCACAAAATATTTTAATAATCATCATTCTCAATACTATACTTTCTAATTATTACTGTTAAAGTTTTAAATATGGTATTTAAATATGGCAAAGATAGAGCTTTATTTTTGTTTCAGCAATAGTATACATCTCTGTCCCTGAACACCCCATAGCCCGTCGTACTCAACATTACCTGACTTGATGTATTTTGTAAAGTGTGCTGCTGTATCATATGCTGAGTTGTGCCAATGTGTCCACTATTCATTCCGCTTTGAATTTGGTTAGTTTGAACAACCTGGCCTTGCATATTTATAGGTGCGAGTTGCTGGATGTTAGATGAGTTTCCAGAAGAAAGCTGAACAGAACCAAAATTCAATCCAGGTGTTGACTGCTGTAAAAACATCTTTAAAAATAAAGATTACTTTAAAATGAGCTTTGTAGATTAAAAACAAAAAATAATGAGAGCATTAAAAAAAAGAAAGCAAAAACAAACTACAAATGAAAATTTAAAAAGTAACAAGACTATGTCATTCAGAATGAACAATTACTAATAAATAATTACTGAATAAAATATATTTCATAATCATTCTTCAAGTCATCGTAACCATATCATGTTTCTCATTGTTAGAAAAAGTGTTATAAATTTCAAAATCGTTCCTTGTCTGAGCATTTTACATGATGGAGATTTTTTGTTATATCAGCTGCACTGCCCTAACTCAATGCTACTCACTGCTTTCTACAAAGCATTTCTGCATCACTTATCATTTATAATTTGTGTCATCGATAGAAGTAGCTTTCACTTAAAGTTTCCCTCACCAAAGTCTTAGTCTCTTCTGACAGACAACTTTAGAGGAGGCTTGCTGGTTGACCAAATAAAACTATCAAATTATACCTACTGGTATTTTACCGAAACAATGATGATTTGTAAATTCTGTACCTAGGCACATATCTAAAAGTCTAAGCAAAATACAATTTTTATATTATGTATTTAATCTTAATAAAAACTGAATAGCCAAAAGATGACTCTAATCTAGAGAAACAAGGATGTTGATGGAAATATTCTTAAGAATGAATTATATTTAGAGACTGTAAATGCAATCATACTGAGTAGGTAACCAATGAGTATTTATTGAAACACCTATCTCTTGCATCTCATTTTTAATTAAGAAAAGTCTATTTTCCTAGGAAACCAAAAATGTGACTAGCATACTTTGTTTGAATCAAATATAGTAATAACTTACCTGTAGCCCCTGACCATGGACCATTTGAAGTTGTTCTTGAATTTTTCTTAATTCTTCTTGTTGCCGATGAATATTTGCCTCTATCATCCGTGTTCGTTGCTCTAATTGGTCTTTCAGATGCTGCATGGCTCCTAATTGAGCTGAGAACTGAAACTGAAGCAGTACGTACAGAAAAAGTATAACATGTTTTACAATGTGGAAAGTAAGCAGTATACCATTAGCTAAGAATGTTATGCCAGTTGTCAACCTATTGCCTGTCAGCTAATTCACCCATCATTGCTTGGCTTTGATACTGGAGCTGGACTCTGAATATTTCTCCTTTGCCAGAGGACACAAACTCAGTCATGTCAGTTGATGGTGCTGAAGGGATACTGCAAAAGGCAGATGTTTATCCTTCTGATTCTGATGCTTTTTTTCCTTCTTGCTTTATGCCAGGGGGTAGCTTCCTAGTGAGTCTTATCAGCACCCCAGCAAGTGGTTTTCTAGCAAGTATCACTAGCATCCTAATGGCAGCTGCTCAACAAATTTTACTGGTATCCCAGCAGGTGGCTTCCTGCTCTCCAGCCCTACTTTGCGGCGGCTCTTCGATGAACTTCTCTACTATATCCAGTGGTTACAGCGCACCTGCCCCAGCAGGATCTGAACTTCAGCCTGGCCTGGAAGAGGAGTTGTTTGGGAGGGTCAGGGAAGTCTTTCAAGTTGCTCCTTCTTGGGTACTTTCCCTTTTACTATGGTTAGGGCTGCTCTCTACACTTGTTATCCCTGTAGTCTTTAGAATTTAGTAGTTAATCCCTATTGCCAGTTAATAATTTCTTATATTACCTCTGTTCAAATTTCTGGTATGGGTTCTGGGTTCTGACTTTTGATTGGATCTTGATCTTGATTGATTACAAGTACACACAGGCATTAAAAGACCTGAGCTC
This sequence comes from Lyroderma lyra, assembly GCA_004026885.1. Lineage (NCBI taxonomy): Eukaryota > Metazoa > Chordata > Mammalia > Chiroptera > Megadermatidae > Lyroderma > Lyroderma lyra. Next base: position 40,770 of record PVJL010005619.1, read on the forward strand.
ATATTGTGGCTCCACCACTTCCTAGAACAAGTTACTTCACTTCTTTTATACTCTTTTACAACTGTGAAAGTAGTGGGCACCTTCAGTTATTCTTATCAAATTCTGTCATTTGAATGTCTTCTTTGTGCACATCATTTGAAAGTTACAAAAACATGACAAATAACCTACCATGATATTTTTCTTGTTATTTTCAAATGAAACTGTACTCAGACAAATATAAAACAGAGACTTATAAAAACTAAGCAATTATACATGAATGAATACATATGCAAATGAAAACAGTTATTCTACTTCCATCGTTTTCAATTTGATTTATTCCTGTATGTTTTACCTGAGTCACAATCAGCTTCTATTTACCACTGCTTGAAATATAGCCATACCTGGGGATTTACCTCTTAAGTCTATAGACAAGCCCTTTTAATTATTTCCATGAATATTCAATGCAGAACACAATATGAGAGCAGGAAGAATTTCACTTTGTTGGAAATCTGTCTTATTCTTAAAAATAGTTTCCCAGAGTGAACTGAATCTAATGTCCTCCAAAAGCGTTTTTACTCTACTTCAGAAGTTTGTAATGAGGATACTGAATATATTACTTTCTAAAGTATACAATTCTGACTTCTGAAGTTGATAATCACTAGACCATATCATATATTACATGAGATATGAGAAAATAATAATTTAGTACCTCAACTCCCTCATGCCTTTATTCAAAATATATTTATGTCATACAAATATATTTGATCCAAATGAAAATACATCTTTGCGTAATTACACTGTTACCTTTGGCTATACCACTGAATAAAATATAAGATTTGAATACTAACATTTTTGACATAATAAATATTATTTTCCATACAAACATACCTTTAAAATGTTAAATGCTTATATCTTGAGATTAACTAATAATATTGAAAGCATGTCTAAATATTTACATAAAAATTCTCTTAACTTTCAGAATAAAAAGAACTTGATTCAATAATGATAAAAACTGTTACAGCTACATAGGATATTTAATAATACAATGTTATTATAAACATCTTACATGATCATATGCTGTTAGAAGTCAAAATTATGGTGCTTAGGAAATTTATTACATTGTCAATATATTTGAGTAAATGTCATGTGTATGATTTAAATAATAACCATGTAAGACTAAGGTTTTTTAAGAAAAATATTGTTTTTACCTATTGTTAACTATCATTATTTGAAATTAAGATACTGTTAAGTCAAAGTATATTTAATGACAAACAAAATAAAACATCTTGGATTATTTTTAATACTACTGAGTAGTATTTTTACTGTTTGAAGCACTGATTGAGTACAGAGTCATAAATTACAAGTGGAAATTTACAAAAAAAATATTTTCATGTCACTTTTGTAATACTTCTCCTTTGTCTTGCTAATTTCTATAGTTAGGCCTCCTTCAGGACTCAGCCCAACCAAAAATTCTTCCAGAAACTGTTCCTTCACTCCCTCAGGCTGCATCAGGTGTCCTTCTAACTGCAAACCTCTCAGCCTATATATGAGTGCAGGCTGATAAATTTTGCCTCCACTGTAATATTTTTTGTTACATTAGACATATCTGGAATAACCAATTCTGTGTAGTCACATGGTATCTCCCCTCCATCATTCTTGACCTTGTACACGCAGATGCTTACATTTTTCACAGTTTTCAGTGCACATCATAATGGAAAAGTGTTCAGATGTCAGCATGCTGTTACTGAATTTTTAACCTGGAAATTTTTGAAAAAGATGATGAGGACTTCTTAGAGAAGATCATTACAGATGATGAAACTTGGGTCCATCATTATAACCCCAAGAACAAAAGGCACTCCATGGAATACTGCCATAATGGATCACTTTAGCTAAAAAATTCAAAACAGGCCTCGGCTGGGAATGTGGTCCCTTATGGCGGTATTCCATGGACTGCCTTTTGTTCTCGGGATCATAATGATGGACCCAAGATTCATCATCTGTAATGATCTTCTCTAAGAAGTGCTCATCTTCTTTTTCAAAAATGTCCAAAAAACTGGAGCAACTTTTCACAGTTAAAAATTCAGTAACAGCACGCTGTTTGAACCTAATGTCTGAACACTCTTCTATTTTGATGTGCACTGGGTGCAAAACGTAAGAATCTGTGTGTGCGAGGCCAAGAATGATGGAGGGGAGATACCACGTGACTACACAGAACTGGTCATATCCAGATATGTCTAATGTAACGAACTGCAGTGGAGGCAAAATTTATCAGCCTGCCCTTGTAACTCGAGCATAGACTATATATTGCACTGTAGTTCTCTGTCACAGTAAGAAAATCTTTTACTATAGATAATACATATTTGTACTACCAGGACCTTCAATATCGGACACATACAAGGAAATCAATAAATGTTCTATATATGAACAAATGAATGAATATGTGAATAAAATTACTTGATTCTTCCAATATCCACAGAAAGAACAAAATTAGCAGCTTTATTTAATCTTTAATATCTTTTTGTTTATAGTGTTTCTCAATGGTCATGTTATAGCATATTAAGCAGAGTAATTCTTTGTTGTGCAAAACTATCATGCATCCTGAAAGACAATCAGCAGCCCTGGCCCTTGCCTCCTGAACTAAGGGGCCAGTGGCACTGCCCATAAAAGACAATCAAAAATATAAAAAATATCCTTAGATATTCTAAATGCCCACAGCTGAGATTCACTATATCTTTAAGAATATATTTTTAAAAATCTGTATTAGCTTAAAAACAATTTATCATTTCAAAATAAATAAACAAACAAATAAACCAACAAAACAAATACCTGGGACAAGCCTTGTGGAACTGGTAAATTTGTGGCTTGAGACATCACTGGCTGTGTTAATGACTGACCAACAGACTGGGAATTTATTGACTAGAAGCAAAATGAAAAACAACACTGGAGTGATAGTCATTCCCATGCAATGAGTACCTCCTCATAAAATATCACCGTAGCATCTGTAACTGAGTAACTTTTGCCTCACACCTTTTTTAGCTGAGTACAGGCATATCTCCCTCTCTATAATAAAAATGCCTATTCTCTATTTATGTTTTTATCTTCCAAGGCATCTGCCACATTACCCTGCACTGGCTCTCAATAAAAGTTGACTGGACTTAACTGAAAGTGACTGGCATTTAAACTTAGATACAGAATGGCTCTAAATTATCAGCTTCTAATAACTGAAAATAATATCTAACATTTTACCTGAAAAAATAAATAAAAGGATTGTTATATGACAACTACTTCACAAAAAAAATCTCAAGTAAGTGATATATATCAACAACTAGTTTGATACTCAGAAGAGATAATGAATCAATGAATTTCTAAAGATTTAGATGACTTTTTTCTTTTAATGAATCTTCACTCCGAAGAATACTAACTAAAAGAGTTTACCTGACTACTAAATGATGACCGCCTCTGTGACATCTTTTCATGAGCTGGTAAATGCTGTCTAGGAGGAGTGCTAGTGTCCGTTGGGATCTTTGTTGGTGTTGCTGAAATAAGGGAACAAAATCAGAATAGTTTTATTTACTATATAAAATAGTTTTCACATATGAATCTCAAAATGTATTTCACTAAATAAAAACGAGGTCTTTGAGTTGTTTTTCTAAATTATTCAATAAAAGTGAAGTCTATGACAATAAGTTGATTCATGTTAATTACGTCTTTTTTAAGGACAAAGAAATATTTGAAATAGGAAAACTTCAAATATAAAAATGGTATGACTCCCAGAACTCAATAGTAAAAAACTAATAATTCAATTAAAAAAATGATGTAAGGACTTGAACAGACATTTCTCTAAAGAATATATATAAATGGCCAACTGGTATATGAAAAAATGCTCAACATGACAAATCATCAGGAAAATGCAAATCAAAACCACCATGAGATACCACCTCAAACCTGTCAGGATAGCTATTATCAAAAAACAAAGGACAACAAGTATTGGAAAGAATGTGGAGAAATTGGAATTCTGAGTAGTTACTAGGGATACAAAATGGTATAGCCACTGTGGAAAACACTGTAAAAGTTTCACAAAAAATTAAAGATAGAACTACCATATATGATCCAGCAATCCCACTTCTGAGTATTTATCCAAAAGAATTGAAATTAGGATCTCAAAGAGATATTAGCATTTCTATATTCATTGCAGCACTAGACACACATAGCCAAGATATTGAAACAACCTAAATATTGACAAATAAATGAATAAACAAAATGTGGTATATACAGATAATGGATTATTATTCAACTTTAAAAAGAAGGGAAATTCTGCAATATATGACAATGAGGATGAACCCTGAGGACAATAGGCTAAGTGAAATAAGTCAATGACAGACAAGGCAAGTAGTGCATGATTCCATCATTAGAGGTATCTAAAATAGTCAAATTAATTCAATCAAAGAGTAGCATGGTGATTGCCAAGGACTGGGCAAGGGGGAAAGTGGAGAATTACTAATCAATGGGCATAAAATTACAGTTAAACACAATAATTAAGCTCTAGAGATCTGTAGTACAACACTGTACCTATTGTCAACAATAACATATTGTACACTTGAAAATTTAAGAGGGGAGATCTCATTTTAAATATTCTCACCACAATAAAATAAAACTTTTTTAAAAAACAAAAGAGATATATTAGGGGTAAATTTTTTTCCCTAAGATTTCAGAAATCCTATATTTAACCTCTTTGATGTTCTACCCACAATGTTGAATAGTTCATCACAACCGCTTTTCTCCTTGTTATATATACTTTTAATATGCTGAGAAATAAAAGTTACTAATTTATTGACAATTATGCCAGTCTTCATAAAGACAAAGCACTAAAAAAAAAAAAAACTTTCAAAAAGCAAACTTAAAAATAAGTTTTTTTTACTGTACCAGTAAAAAAAAAAAAAAGAATAGTTTTATTATCTTTTTGATGGATGATTAAAAACAATACCATATTACTAACTATGTATTTTACAGGCTACATCATAAACTTAATTCTATGATAAATGGGAGCAATGTGCCTCTTACATTTCAAAATGTAAAAACTTACTATAAAGTTTTGATGAAAATGCTGATACCAATAACACAGGCAATTTAGAAACAGTCTCTTTAAAGGAAGTCTGCTTTCAAGCTAGAATACTCACAGGAAGGGTCTGACACTGCTGTGTGAGATGATTTTCTTGAACTCCGGGAGGAAGCAGATGGGGTTGGGCTGTGATCAAACCTTTCCAATGCTTCTTTGAGACTGACTGTGTTTATACGATTATCAGACCCAGAATCTTGGCTCTAAGGAGAAAGTAAAATAAATGTTTTCTTGTGGTTCAGTTCAGAGATCCTGAATTATCAATATTGCTTGCTAACATTTCCTCGCCAAAATGAGTGTATGGTAACAAAGCACTGTGTGTATATTAGATAAAGAAATGAAGTATTTTTTTACAGCTAGAAAGTTTTGGGTTCATCCTCGATTTAAATAAAAAACATATGCAAACGAATGAAGGTTGACTATTACCATATGACATACACAAAAATAAGCTAAAAATGGATCAAAGACCTAAACATAAGAAACAAAACTGTAAATTTACAAAAGAAAAAGAAAAAAGCTTCATAATTGGATTGGGCAATGGTTTCTTGAATGTGCCGTTAAAAGAATAAAGCAACCAAAAGTGCATCAGAGTATACCAGAATGGAAAGGCAACCCAAGGAATGGGACAAAACATATGTAAATCATATATCTGATAAAAAATTAATACTCAAAATATATAAAGAACTTTCACAATTCAACAGCAAAATACCAAAAACAATCCGATTAAAAACCCAGCAAAGGTCTTGCAGGCATTTCTCCAAAGGATATTCAAATGATCAATAAACACATGAATAGATGCTCAATTAGGGAAATGCAAATCAAAATCACAATGAGATACTAGCTCCACCATAAAGGCTATTATTAACACACACACACAGAGAGAGAGAGAGAGAGAGAGAGAGAGAGAGAGAGAGAGAGAGAGAGAGAGAGAGCGCGCGCGCGAGCGAGAGCGTGCGCGCACGCAGTGAGCGAGAAAGAAACCAAAGTTGGTGAGGACACTGCTGGTGTGAATGTAAACTAATGCAGCTACTATGAAAAACAGTATGATGGTTCCTTAAAAAATTAAAACAAGAATTATGATATGAGTATGATCCAACAATTCCATTTCTGGTATGTGCTCAAAAAACAGAAAGCAGGAACTCAAAGAGATATTTGTATACTCATGTTCACAGCAATATTATTCACAATAAGCCAAAAGATGGATGCAACCCAAGTGTCCATCAATGGATGAATAGATAAACAAAATGTGTCATATACATACAGTGGAATATTATTCAGCCTTAAAAGGAAGGAAATTCTGACACATGCTACAATATGGATGAACTTTGATGACATTATGCCAAGTGAAATAAGCCAGTCACAAGAGGACAAATACTCTGATTTCACTTATATGAGGTACCTATAAGAAGCCAAATATATAGAGACAGAAAGCAGACGGGTGGCTGCCAGGGGTTTGAGGGAGGAGGTGATGAGGAGTTACTGTTTAATGCGTAAGGGTATAGAGTTTCAGTTTGGGAAGATGAAAAAGTTTAGTGATGGACAGTGGTGAGTAGTTCTACCACATATTCACAATGACTCTTTGTGTGTTCTCACCCCTCTTTATCCAGCCTATGTTCATGGTTATTTATCATAACCATATCCTGTGTATATCATCAACTCCCTTGCTCCTATCTCCTTTTACCACACTCCCTTGGAAAAATCCCCACACTGATTAAACTGAATTTTTAACCTATTCCACATCTGTTTCTGCACAGCTGAAACACAACATGATGACTATTCTCATTAAATTAATGAGAGGAACCTCACAGGCTCTTGATCCTACCAGCCGGAAGAACGAAAATTCCCTTATCCATTCACTTTCCTACTCTCCTAAACAGCCATTTAACACTCTTTCCTCTCTTCTCAAACCTCTAAAAACTCCTCTCCTAACCTCATTCTTAGCTGGTAACTCTGCTTCCTATTTCACCGAAAAATACTAATACAAGGTCTAGCAATGTATCTAACAGCATGCACTCTTATTCTACCTTTCTTCATGTCAATACAGATCAGGGATTAGCACACTTTTCCTGTAAGGGTCAGAATGAGTAATTTAGGCTTTGTGCGCCACAGAGTGTCTGTCACAATCATTCAACTACGCTGTTGTAGCACAAAAGCAGCCATGGGCAATATATAAACAACTGAGTATGGCTGTGGAATTTGATGATATAATTTTCATGTATCACAAAACATTATTTATCTGTTGATTTTCCAATTACTTAAAAAACATGTAGGAGTGTGATGTCAGAAGCATATCAGTGTGAGAGGTCCCCCTGAAGTTACAACAAGGTGAACAGCTATAATTCAACAAAGGATCCTTTGCCCAACAGACAAACATGTCTGAGTGATTTGCGCATTGAGATACCTGAAGGTAGGCGAATTGGGGCAAGGCAGGGAAAGGAAGAGAGCAGAGACTGGTATCCCTGATGCAGCTCAGAGCTCACTGTGGGTGTTGCTAGAAGGAAGGATTTGGGCTGCCGGTGCACTCTCTGTAGCCTTGAGATTTCTTGCCTGGGTGATCAGCATACATTATGACTAAATCCAGAGACTATGGCAGACAACGAATACAGAAGTGCACCAGCTACCACTGCCAGAGAGAAAACATAGCCACAGATTCCTGACCACCTCCCCCAACCCTCAAGAGCTCACCTCCCCACACCATCCCAGAACTAGCAGTGGGCCCCAGAATGAACTACAGTAGTGAGTGCTGGGTTAAAGAGCAGAATATCTACAGCCCTGAGAAGGGAGAGACAGTTTGTGAGTGGCAGACACACACTGCGGCTAATCTCAGTGACAGGGGTAGAGATAAAGAGTCCAGGCAGCTGAGTCTGACAGTTGCCATTACTGGGAAGAGAATAAAGCCACAAACACACTGGTGGCCCCTCCCACCCCACGCCACCTCCACCCTTCACAACTAAACCCAGAGGGGGCACCTGAGACGACAGCTCAGGCAGTGCAGCACTGCACATGGCTGCAGGGGCAGCACAGGGATTTCAGGGGCTCGGAACCCTATCGCCCACATTTTCCCACAGGGGTGGTGCCCTAAGAACAAGGTCACCTGGTCACAGAAAGGCAGACCCACCTCCCCAGGGAATACAAGGCAGTTTCCACCACCACCCAGCAGAAATCTGAGAAGCTGGAGCCATACAAGAGAAAATAAAACAATTGCACTTCAGCGCCACCTACTGGAAATCTAAAGAAAAAAATTCTTATCAACCTACTAAAGAGGTTATCACTCTTAAACAAACCAGCGTTAATTCCCACAAATACCTAGGCAGAGAAATAATTCATCAAATACTATGAACAACTAAGGTGAGACAGCTCAGAAAGAACATGAAAACTCTCTAGAAAATAAACTTAAAGACATGGAAATATGTGATTTAAATGACAGAGAATACAAGATTGCAGTTTTGAAAAAACTCAGAGAGATATAAGAAAACTCAGAAAGGCAGTTTGATAAACTCAGAAATAGAATCAATGAATAAAAGGAATGCTTTACCAAAGAAATTGAAATGTTAAAAAAAGAACCAAAAATTTCACTCCTCCCTCTTCTATCATCCCCGTGGACATGGGTGTGTCAAATACATGGTGATGGAAGGAAAACTGGGTGGTGAGCACACAAGCAATATACAGATGACATATTACAGAATTGTTCACTTGAAACCTATACAATTTTACTAACCAAAGTTACCCCAATAAATTTAATTAAAAAATAGAAATTATGGAGCTGAAGAACTCAATAAAAGAGATCAAGAGATAAAGAGTAAAACAGCAAGCTCAGGAAATAGAGCTAACAAGATGGAGGAAAGAATTAGTGATATCGAAGATAGAATTTGGAAATGATGCAGATGGAAGAAGAAAGAGACTAGAGAAGAAAGGAAAAAAGGGGGTGGGGGAGGAAAGAAAAGGACTCTACAAGAACTACCTGATTTCATCATAAACAGCAATATAAAAATAATGGGTATACCAGGAGAAGAGAACAGAGAACCTATTCAAACAAATAGTTGACAAGGACTTTTCAAACCTATGAAAAAAACTGGATCTTCAAATGAAAGAGGTAAAGAGAACACCTAATTATCTCAATCCAAAAAGGCCTTCTTCAAGAACATTAAAAGTGTCAAAATTAATAACAAAGAAAGAATTTTCAAGGCAGCCAGGGTAAAGAAGACCAAAACCTATAAATCAAATCCTGTTAGATTATCATCAGATTTTTCAGCAGAAACTCTACAAGCTAGGAGGGAATGGAATCAAATATTCAAACTACTGAAAGAGAGAAATTACCAGTCAAGAATAATATATCCAGCAAAGTTATCCTTTAGACATGAAAAATAAATAAAGACCTTTCCAGACATACAGAAGCTGAGGGAATTTTCCACCACAAAGCCTGCATTACAGGAAATACTGAAGGGGGTTATTCTACCTGAAACAAAAAGACAAAAAGGATACAAAATTATGAGTAAGACAACTAACAGACAGAAAGGAAAAAATTGTAACCCTTATTCAGCATAGGGTATTATACTCTTAAATATAACATAAAAGTTAAAGGAGGTTAAAAACATAAAAAAAGAGAAGACAATAGCTATTGCAACTTGAAAATGAATTCAGAGCATAAACAGGGATAAGTTGTGACAACAAAAACATAAAAGGGGAGGAAGTAAGGGTCTAAATTTCCAAAGGGGAAATGAAGATAAGCAGCATGCTAAAGCAAAGGATGTACTGTATGTATGAAACTTATCTTTCACATAAACTTAATGGTTACCAGAAAAAAAAATCCAAAACTGAAATAGGTAACAAAAAAAAGAGGGAAGCAGATGGAAAAAAATCATAGAATACCACTAACTAAAATGACAGAAGCAAAAAGGCAAAGAAACAATGGAGACACTGAACTACCAGAAAATATAAAATGGCTACAGGAAGTCTTCATACATCAATACTCACTGTAAATGTAAATGGACTGAACTCACCAATAAAAAGGCACAGAATAGCAGACTAGAGCAAAAACCAAAATCCAAATCCAACAATATGCTGCCTTCAAGAGACATATGTCAGCTGCAAGGTCAAATACAGACTCAAAGTGAAAGGGAAGAAAATAACTTAAAGCAAATGGCATCCAAGGAAAAACGGGTACAGTCATACTGGTATCTGACAAAGAAGACTTCAAGATAAAAAGGTAGTAAGAGACAAAGATGGACATTTCATAATAATAAAGAAGACAATACATCAAGAAAACATAATACTTATCAATATATACAAGGGCTGTCCAGAGAGTATCCAGCCACGTAATATGAAAAATAGAGGCATTTAGAATTGGATTTTTTTTGGGGACAGCCCTTATATGCTTCCCATCAGGGAGCACCAAAATATATAAAGCAACTACTAACAGAACTAAAGGGAAAAACTGACAAATATGTAATTATAATAGGGGAACTAAATATACCACTGACAGCTATGGATAAATCTTCCAAACAGAAAATCAGTAAGGAAATATCAGCCTTAAATGATACATTATACCAAATACAAATGATTGATGTTTACAGTACCTTTCATCCCAGAACACCAGATTATACATTATTCTCTAGTGCACATGGAACATTCTCAAGAACAGACTGTATGCTGAGACACAAACTAGCCTCAGCAAATGTAAGAAAAGTGAAATACCAACTGTATTCTCCGACTATAATGCTTTGAAATTGGAGATTAACAGCAAAAAGAAAGTGGGAAGAACCACAAATATGTGGAAATTAAACAACATGCTACTAAAGAATGACTGCATCAAAGAAGAAATAAAAGGAGAGATCAAAAGACACAAAATACAACATATCAAAATTATTGGGATGCTGCAAAAAGAGGGAAATTTATATTATTCCAGGCCTACCTTGAGAAAAACAAAAACAAAATACTCACACACAAAAAAAAAAAACAACCAACCAACCTAACATTATATCTTAAAGTACTAGAAAAAGAAAAACAAATTAAAATCAAGTCAGCAGAAGAAAGAAAGTAATAAAAACTAGAGCAGAATTAAACACAGAAAATAGAAAAAAATTAATGCAACAAAGAGCATTATTTTTGAAAATTTAGTAAAATTGACAAAGCACTAGCTAGACTCACTAAAGGAGAAAAAAGACACAGATAAAAAAAATTAGAAATGAAAGAGAAGTTAGGACAGATACCACAGAAATACAGAGGATCATACAAGAATACTATGAAAGACTATTTGCTATCAAATTCAATAACCTAGAAAAAATGGACAAGTTCTTAGAAATGTACGAGAACTGTCCATGTAATATGAAGGCATTTATGCCTGAATTTCTTTCTGGAGAGCCCTCATATAACCTTCCTAGGCTGAATCACAAAGAACTGGAAAATCTAAATAGATCCACCAACAGTTAGAATATCAAAACAATCAACCAAAACATTCCCCAAAGCAAAAGTCCAGTACCAGCTGGCTGCATTAGTGAATTCCATCAAACATTCAAAGAGGATTAATACCTATCCTCCTCAAATTCTTCTAAAAACTTGAAGAAGAGGCAATACTTTCTAAGTCATTTCATGAGATCATTACCCTAATACCAAAACCTGGTTAGGATAACACAAAGAATGAAAACTACACACTAATATTTCTGATGAATAAGAAATCCTAAACAAAATACTGGCAAATAAAATAAAATAAATTTAAAAGATTATATATCAGAATCAAACTACTGAATCAAGTGGGGTTCATTCCAGGAGTGCAAAGATGGTTCAACATACACGTATCGATAAATGTGACACTTCGAAAAAACCAAATGAAAAATAAAAAATCATATGATCATATCAATAGATGCAGAAATAGCATTTGACAAGTTACAACATCCATTTGTAATTAAAACACTAAATAAAGTGGGTACCTCAACATAATTAAGGCCATATGTGACAAAACCTCAGCTAATATCATACTGAATGGTGAAAAACTGACACTTTTTCCTCTATGACCAGGATCAAGACATGGATGTCCCCTGTCACCGCTTTTACTCAACATAGTACTGGAAATTCTAGCCACAGCAATCAGGCAAGAAACAGAAATAAAAGAGATACAAATTGGGAAGGAAGATGTCAAATTGTCACTTTTTGTAGATGATGATTCTTTATATAGGAAACCCTAAGGACTTCACCAAAAAAACTGTTAGAAACAATAAACAAATATAATGAAGTTGAAAGACACAAAACTGAACAAAAATTCATTGTGTTCCTATATACTAACAATGACATTTCAGAAAGATGAACAAAAAACAAAAAACAATTCCTCTTGTAATTGCCAACAAAAAGAATAAAATACCTAAGAATAAACTTAACAAAGGATGTGAAGGACCTATACAATGGAAAACTATTAAGTCATTTTTAAAAGAAACTGAAGACAACAGAAAGAAATGAAAAGATATTCCATGTTCATGGATTGGATGAATTAATATAGTTAAAATGACCATATTACCCAAAGCAATATGCAGATTTAATGCAATCCCCATCAAAATACCAATGGCATTTTTTCAAGAAATGTAACAATAAATAATCAGATTTGTATGTAATCACAAATATCGTGACTATCCAAAACAATCCTAAGGAAAAAAAAAGCAACACTGAAGGTATCACACTTTCTGACTTCAATTTATGCTACAAAGTGGCAATGACAATAATCAAAACAGCATGGTATTGGCAGAAAAACAGACACACAGACCAATGAAACAGAAATGAGAACCCAGAAATAAACCCGTGTGTGTGTGTGTGTGTGTGTGAGTGTGAGTGTGTGTGTGTCAAAAACACACAAAGGATAAAAGAAAGTCTACTCAATAAAAGGTGCTGGGAAAATTGGAAAGCCATGTACAAAAGAATGAAACTAGACTTCCATCTTTCATCATACACCAGTATTAACTCAGAATGGATCAAAGACCTAAATGTAATACCTGAAACAATAAATTGTACAGAAGAAAGAATAGTTACTAAATTTATGAACCTTGGTCTTGGGATGTTATAAATTTGACCTCAAAAGCAAGGGAAGTAAAAGCAAAAATAAATGAATGGTACTATATCAAACTAAAAAGCTTCTGTAAAACAAAAGAATCCATCAATAAAACAAAGACTCAACCAAATGAATGGGAGAAAACATTTCCAAACAACACTTCCAATAAAGAGGCTAATATCCAAAATATATAAAAACTCACATAAGTCAACAACAAAAATCCAATTAAATGGGCAGAGGACCTGAACAGATTTTTCTTCCAAGACATACCAACAGTCAATAGATACACGAAAAGATGCTTAACTTCATTAGCTATTAGGGAAATGAGAATCAAAACTACAATGAAATATCATCTCACATCTGTGAGAATGGCTCTAACAAGACAAGTAATAACCAGTGTCAGAGAAGTTGTGGAGAAAAAGGAACTCTTATATACTGTTGGTGGGAATGTAAACTGGCGCAGCCACTATGGAAAACAGTATGGAGTTTCCTCAAAAAATTAAGAATAGAATTATCATGTGACCCAGCAATTTCTCTCCTGGGTATCTACTAAAACAATCTGAAAACATTTATCCATAAAGATACATGTACCCCTATGTTCACTGCAGCATTATTCACAGTGACCAAGACATGAAGACAACCCAAGTGTCCTTTGATAGAAGACTGCATAATGAAGATGTGGCACACATTTACAACAGTGGAATATTACTTGGCCATAAGAAAAGATGAAATACTGCCATGTGCGACAACATGGATGAATTTTCAGATTATCATGATAAGCAAAATAAGCCAGACAAAAAGTCAAGAACCATATGATTTCACTCATATGTGGGATATAAAACTGAAGGCAACAAATGAACAAGTGAAAAACTCACAGACACAGATAAGAGTTCAATGGTTACTAGAAGTAAAGCGGAGGTGGTAAAAGGGGTCAAATATATGGTGATGGAAGGAGAACTGACTGGGTGGTAAAACATTAACGCAATATACAGGTGATGCTGGGGTCCAGTAGAAGTCCAGACTTGAGATATAATTTTTATTATAAAATCTTAATTTCATTTATACAAATAATGCCCCTTTTTATGAGCTGGTAATCTATACCAAATCTTTTATTACAAAAATGATAAGCACTTATGTTTATGATTTTTTAATAAAATCATAACTCAAGTCCAGGAGTTACTTTTGCCAGATTCTGTATTACAGAATTGTACAATTGAGACTTACATAATTTTATTAATCAATGTCACTCCAATAAATTTTGAAAAATGTAAAAAATGTATTTGTAGCTTGTGGGTATTATAAAACCAGGCAGAAGGCCAGATGTGGTCTTCAGGCAACAGTTTGCCAAGCCCTCATATAGCTGAATAATCTGCCACCCTAATTAAACCCAAACTGTCCATTTGTGAACTAGATCCCATTTTCTCTCACATGCTCAAGTACATTGCTCTAGCATTTCTACCTTGATCTCTCCTATTACCAATTCTTCTCCCTCCATCAGACCATTCTCATTAGTATACAAACATACTATTTTTATCCTACTTTTAAAAGCAAAAACTTCTTTTAAAGCCACTTCTTCCTACTACCGCCCCATTTCTCTCCCCTTTGTAGTAAAATCCTTTCCCTTGTTCCTGAAAATTCTCCTTCAAACCCACTCTCATTAGGCTTTCACTCATATTATTGGTATACCCAATCTGTTCTTAGTGATCAATGAAAATACACTGCAACCTCATTTCTCAATTCTCAGTGCTCATCTAATTTAACCTATTTCAGCTGAATATGACAAAGCTGATTGTTCACTTCTCATTGACACCCTTTCTTGGCTTCTAGGACAACTTAGCTTCCTGTTTTTTTTTACCTCACGGGTTATTTCCCCTTCGACTCCACTGTGACTTGTTCTTCCTTATCTCCCTCACCTCTTAATGCTGGATCAGTGCTTTAGTCCTTGGTCATCATATCTCTCTATACCCATTTCTTTGGTGATCACATTTATTTAGATTCATGACTTTAAAACCATCCACACCTTGAAGTTTCTCAGAAATGTATCTCACGTGGATCGCCTTCCTTAAACTCCAGGTGGATCATGGTGGTAACAGTAAACATGGTGAGAATGCAGACACAGCTGCAGTGTATTTTGGAAGCAGGGCTAGTTGAATTTACTAATATTGAAAACTAGCATGAGGGAAAAAAAGAGGCAAGGGAGAACAACCTCTGTATTAATTCAGTGTCTATAATGGTTCTCATTTCAAGGAACTCTAGATTTATGCACTTTTCTCAGAAAATTTCTTTTATTGAATAAAAATACTGGAATCTTCTTTCTCTATGTATACAAAGCCTCTTTGGAAAAATTCTTTCACCTGGCATCCATGAGTGCACAGAACTTGTGCTGTTAACTTCTGTATTCTCAGCATTATGGCATGTCACTTCCTAGCACATGGAAGGTACTTAATAAAGTAGAGTCAATGACTGGCTGGCATGCTGTCTGTTCAACTCACTTTAATATAGATTCTTGACTCTTCCCATTCCGCCTATTTTCTGCGTGTCAAAAATATCTGTAGTAGGCAACTTCTGACATGCCTCACGATGATTCCTGCCTTCTAGTATTTACTCCCTTGTATAATTCCTCTCCCCTGGAGTGCAATAAGCTGGACCTAGTGATTTCCTGCTAACGTACAGAATAGACAAAAGTGATACAATATCACTCCTGTGATTAGGTTACGGAAGGCTCCGACTTTCATCTTGCTGGGTTTTCTCTCCGTGGATCTTCTTGCATACTTGCTCTGATGGAACAGACAACCTGGAAAGGATCTGAGAGTGGCTTCTGGTCATCAGCTAGCAAGGAATCAAGGCCCTCAGTCCAACTGCCAATGAGGAACTGTATCCTCCCAACAACCAAAATGAGCTTAGAAACAGATTCTGCCCCAGATGAACCTTGATATTTACAGCCCTGTAAGAGACCCTTGATTGCAACTTCATGACCAATTCTGAACAAGAGGCCCCAACTAAACTGTGCTTGGATTCTTAATCACAAAAAACAGAGTTCAAATTCTGACCATAACTTCGCAGCTATGTGTCTTTAGAGGAGGCTCCCCACCACTGAAAGCCTCAGTTTCAATACTTGCAAACTGGGGAAATTACCTACCAGATAAGGATGTCTGAGGAATAAATGATATTATTCTGAGAAATAATTCATATAAAGATCCTAGCCAGAGCCCAGCACACTGCAGGCAATTAATAAATGGTAGTTTATTTCTGCGATCACACATGTCTCTCACCCAATCTTAGTGAGAACTAAATAGCTGACACATCAAATTTTTTTTAGAAGCATATGAGGTTTTAAAATACTAAATTTAAAATAAAATAATAGTAAATTTATACCCTGTCACAAGGAAAAGAAAATATTTCAAAATTACATTTCCTATACATTTTTCAGTCTTGTCTTTCATTGGAAAGAAATAATATTTTTTAAAAATATAAGATACATACTTTGTCAGCAGCTATCTCAGGAAGAGACTCTTCAATACCAAGTTCTCGTCGTCTTTCAGCCCTAACTTCTGCATAACTAGAAATGAAAACAATGAAAAGATTATTAGTGTTTGGTTGTTGTTAAAATACTTCCAAGGTACACTTATTCAGCATTTGTTATGTGTCCTACTTGTTCATTACTAATTCCAGGCTATTTCCCATGTGTTACATAAATCTCCAACATATCTATAGTGTGTCATCTTAATTCAAATTCTATTTTTCTAGGTATCTAATGTAAATGATCTGTAACCATAGTTATTAAATTAAGAGTAATTAAATAAAGAAAAAGTATACATATCTACTCCAGTTTTCCTTTCACATGATTGCCTTTAGTACATAAAAGACAGTTACAACTTCTGCTCTAAACTGTAAGATCTATGTTGAGAATCTGTGTTGTATTTCGGTATAAGATCTGCAAGTAAATTTACAATTTTTTAACGGGGGAGCCTCCAAAAAACCAGAATTATCTTTATAAATGTGAGAGGGATTGTACAATCAGAATTTGTTCTTCCAGGTCAAACAATCAACCGAAGTTTTTATCTGGAAGTTTTGACAAGATTGGATCATGACAGCGGAAGAAATGTCCTGAGTTGTGGCAAACAGATGACTGGTTCTTCCACCATGACAACTTGGCACCTGCTCACACAGTGCTGAATGTTCAGCAGTTTCTGACCAGAAATAGCATGACTCCTGTACCTGACCCTCACTATTACTGAGTGACTTTTTTTGTTTCCCTGGATGAAAAAAGTCCTCAAAGGGAAATGTTTTGCTGATGTGGAAGAGGTGAAACAAAAACTGGCAGAAGCTCTAAAAGGCATTAAAATTGACGAGTTCAAAAACTGTTTTGAGCAGTGGAAAACGCATCTCAATAGGTGCATTACATCAAATGAAGAGCATTTTGAAGGTGACTGAAGTTTAAACATGTAAGAATACACAATTTTTTATAAATAAATTCCAGGAATTTTGGGAGCCCCTCTAGTAATTCCTTAAAAAGTCATGCATAAAAATTTCATTGTCAAAATCATGGATGTTTCTATAGCTCAGAAATTCTGTAAAAGAATTTACCTTACTACAGTGTGAGTGCAAACAATAAACTCTGGCCTTGAATTCCACTGATGATAAGTGATATAATAATGAGTCTGAAGCCAAATCCACTGTTGTCCTTTGGTCAAAAACCTGTAATAACATGATTTGCCTTTCCCATACTGCATTACTAAGAAGAAAAGAGAAACATATTTTTTTATTCTTATTATTAATTATGAATCTGCTTTTTAACCAAAGTTATCATTTACATTTATATCTTGCTATATAATTCTTTTTCTGGCTTTTCAATAACATATATAATATCATCATATAAAAATGCTATTCTGTAGAGATAGCTTACGGTCCCAAGCAATTAAGTTACTTTCACAGTGCCGAACTTACAATTATTGATCTTAAATACTTTCCATACACAACAAATTTTCAAATACTAAAGAATAAAGTATTCATTCATATATTGACTTCCTCCTGCCAAGATATACTGAGGGTTAACAACAATAAGTAATCACACCTGAGTTTTTCCTTCACTTGTACCCTAGTAAGTATAATGTCTATGAGGCATTTAATTCTAACCCTTAACCAACCAAAACCAGAATAACTTAATTGTTTGAAGTAACTGATAAATGCAGTACTTCCAAAACACTCTCTGTAGATTTTAAGTTCTGAAACCTTTTAGTGGCTATTAAGTCAAAGAAGTTTTTGTGGTTAAATTAATTTGGGAAATTCTGTTAAATAGGTTTATTTAGTCTTCTACCTTAAGTATGCTAATATATGTCAAAATTGGAAGTGAAAGAGCAGGATTGATTATGAAGTGTTTCTCAGTTATCCTTTACCATAAAAAAATCCATTTTTAATGGATTGGCATTCAATGGACCAAACCTTAGGAAATGCTGGTCAGGAGTCAATCTCTATCTATTTCTATCTCCTTCACATTCTGTCATTATGAGCTTAGTGCTCTGATTATTGCTTGGAGTGAATAATGTTTTCTTTTGTGCTGAAATGATTTTACTCTAAAAATCTTCCATATAGTTGATGCTGTTCATAATGTGCTTAACTTTCATATACAGGTGTTTCATATACAGACTGGCCTAAGACATAATGAAAGTATCTTAAATATCTAATTATGTTTTAGAGGACACACAAGAGGGTAGGATTTCGGGAGAAACATAAGGAAAACAAATACAACCTATCATTAAAATAAACCTCTGAAACAGAATGAATAATAGTATGTGGTAAAGGGGTAGGTCTCTCTAGACTCTAAACCTGTTGCTGCCACCAATGCATTATGGAATTGTGAGTAAATTATTTAGCCTTGCAATGTCTGAATTTACTCAAGGAGATAATACTACCTACTTTCTAGAACAGTGATGATTAATAATGGGAGGTAATATATATAAATTGTTTAGATTAATGCAGGGCATGATGAGATAATTATTATGCTGCTAATAACAATAACAACAGGTAACATTAAGTACTCCCTATGAGCTTTCTAATAGATTCTTTAAATGTATACCTTTCTCTTGGATAGACTTACATGCTGGTAAGTTACAATTTATGAAATAGTGTTCTAACTTTTTGACATACTGTTACAATTTTCAAAGGAACCTACTTCTCTTACTCCAGTAAGGCTTAAACATTTCAGAACAAGATTTATTAGATGCCATATTATAAAACTACTTACAGTTACAGTCTGAAATGTATAAAATAGAAACAAGTTTAATTTAAACTTGATCTATTAATGTATTTTCCATTGGATTGGTTATACATATAAAGTAAAATCTTCCAGTATATTTCAAAATTACAAAAATGGTTATAATGTACTTTACCACCTTCTATTAATAGTTATTTACATTATTTTAAAAAGTTATTATCACCAGAAAGATTAAAGTCTACTTACAGTGCTCATGACATTTTGCCAAATTTTCTAGGTCATCCACATGATAATAATCATAGCCTGATGTTCCCAGAACTTCAAAAGGCAAATATCCTATTATGGGTGGTGCCCTAAATTACACATAAAAAAATCAACATTATAACTTTTTCCATAATAATCAGTACTCTGACTAGAAATCAATTTTAAGGGAAACCATTATTTTTTGAAAAATGTATTAATGGACTTGATCTTCCTGATTAAAAAAAGTTTGTCCTTGAAATCCATTAATTTAAACAATTATATAACATGACTATTACTTTTTTGTGAAATTTAAAAATGGAGTTACCTGTGATCTAGAAATAGAAATTTCCATTCTAAACTATGTCTAGATGTAAACTCTTCATTGGGTTCTTCAACAGTGCACATTTCCTACAAACAAATTAAGAATTAAAATTTAGAAATTCTTTCCTCTATCCTTAGAAGAATTCTAAATATTGTTAGCCATGAAAGTAATTATTAGATAACCTTTCCCTAAGCAATTTTTAATGCATTTTAATTTTCTATTAAAGAATGTGGAAATAAATAAATGCAGGCTTCTAGGTGAGAACTTCCTACACTTTACTCCACTCATTTGCCTATATACCCTAATTCTGAATTCAGATCTCTCTTCTGAATTATAGTTCTGTTATTTCTAATTGTCTAGATGTCCCCACATATCACAAACTCAGTATGTCCTAAAATAAACTAACTGCCTATTCATCAGACCAGTTAAAATAATTTTCCATCTTATTAGGAGGCATACCTGTATTGTTCCATTAGTCTAGAAATCCAATAGTCACAACACACTTTTGTTTTTACCTTTCATCATCTAAATGGCCACCAGGTCACTACTAAGTCCTTTCAATTTCACCTAAGTTTAAAGAAAATTTATTTGATCCCATTCATCTTTAGTGTTTTAGCTTAGACTCTAGATCCTGGCCATTCACTGGCTCACATTACTGCCACTGTTTCCCCAAACAAGTCTCCCTGTTCTTTAACCCATCTTCTATTCTGGTCACAATCACCATATTACCTTACTAATACTCAAATATGATTATATAATTTCCCTGTTTAAAAAAACCTTAATGGTTCCTCATTCTGCTGGGATAAAGTTTAAATTCTTTAGCATGGAGAAACAACAAAGAAAGAAATACATTTGGTTTCTGGCCCCTGCTTAACTTTTCTTTCTAGTATCATCTCCCACCATCCCCACCCCCTCCACCAACAGTAACCCTAGTCATACACTGTGTCCCCGAGTGACCTTCTGTAGCACAATGCAGTGCTTAAAAGAGTTTGGACTTTGAGAGGAAAGAGAATTAGAATCAGAAAAAGAATCAATCCCAGTTCTACCACTTAATAACTTTAACTTTGGGCAAATAACTTCCCTAAGCCTCAGTTTCCTTAATATAAAATGGGGATGACACTAGCATCTATCTTACAGGGTCGTTGAAAGAATTAAATGAGATAATGCATGTAAAGTATATAGTATATAATAAGCACTCAATGTTAGCCACTGCTATTATTTCCTAAGATCAAAACAAGTAGAGTGAGACTGGTTTAAGATCTCCTAACTGCTAATTCAGTACTTTGTCCTACAATATGGCATCTCCCTAAATTTAAAATCTTAGCCTGGATTATTTCTAGCCACTTTCTTCTAGTGGTAGAACTATTTCACTTTCCTAGGTCCCTATTAATCATCTGCTTATTGGGCCCAAGAAATAAAATTATCTAATTAAAATTTAAAATTGAAAAGGTAAATTTTATGCAGTAAAAAGCCACTTGTATATTTCAAAAGAAAATTTCAAAAACCATCTTTAAATTTACCTAGATTTTTGGCCTTTTCCTTTAATATATATTGTGAACTACAAAAAAGCATCCTAAAATTTTGTATGAAAGCAGGACAATGAAGAACTGCAAAGATACAGATTTAAAAATTAATTATATAATATGTACCTTGACAACTCATTATTTGCTTCAAAAATCTCATGATTATGTATATTTAAAGACTCATGGCCAATACTACCTTTAGTGTCAAAAGGAAGTTTCAGTTATTCAGAAAACAAAAAAAAAATTACACAAAGATCGTTCTTATAATATGAAATTAAATCCCCCTTAGAAAATAAAATTAGAAACATACCTTTATGAACTGAGGTGTAGCTAATCTGACAGTAGCTACAAAACAAACTCTATCTTCATAAGAAGGCCTGTGTGTGCGTTGTATAGTTCCTTCAAAACCATTGTGTGCTGAAGTGGATACTAAAACAATAAGGAAATATGTATAATCAGTTATTGCAGTAAAATCTATTTTTTGATGTTCAATATCTATGTCTTTAACAGCTTAAAATAATGCCAAATTACAAAACATTGTAAAAGAAGTATTTTAACTTACCACTGTTTAAAGATTTAAAATTCCCTATAAATTTCACATATTCATAGGTAGACGGCTCCTTTGGGTCAATTGTTCCTCGAAGCATATGACAACAGAATTCTAACTGATTTTTTGCTGAAGTAAGAGAAAAAAGATGATCTACTTATGATTTGTCACGAATAATATATCACATAAAATATAGTTATAAAAGTATTAAGTTTACATCATGTTCTCCAACAGCAGTCCTCTATGGCATTTTATTTAGTCCAGAAAGTAGAGTGCCTCCTCATGATCTTATGTTGTCCGTAAGAGAGAAAACAGATCTTCTGATACAAGCAACTCCATGCTTCCCCATTTTTGTATGTCCTTTCTTCTCATTATTCACTCTAATTTTGAAGTTTTTGCTTTCCGTTCTAACAGAAATGTTTCTATGTTTGCCTTGAACAGTCTTTCCTATCTTCTCTAGGACCAGGGCAACACATATCACTGTTATTCATTCCTTCAGCATCCATACCTTCTCTTCTTGGTCCTTACTTTCTACTTTTAAATTTGTTCAGGTCTTCCCATCTCAAACACATAAAGAGTTTTTCATGCTACTCTTTTAGTACCATAGATCACCTTCCTTTTCATTGCATGCTCTAATTTCCATATATTCATTTCCCTTAGGTTCACGCACTGTGGCTTGTTGTCCTCATAACTCTACAAAAACTGCTCTTCTAACCATCACCAATATTTACACAGTAGCCCCTCCTTATCCACAGGGGATATGATCCAAAACCCCTAGTGGATGCCTGAAATCATGGATAGTACAAAACCCCATCTATACTGTTTTTTTCCTATACATACATACATACATACATACATACAATGCCTATAAAGTTTAATTTACAAATTAGGCACAGTAGGAAAGTAACCACAATAAATAATAATAAAAGAACAATTACAGGCATACCTCATTTTACTGCATTTTGCTTTACTGCACTTCAAAGATACTGAGTTTTTACAAACTGAAGGTAAGACACAGCAAAAAGATTATTGGGAGATTTGCTGTATTGCTGCGGTCTGGAACTGAACCAACAATATTTCTGAGGTATGCCTGTACAACAATATACTGCAATAAAAGTTACATGGACGTGGTCTCTCTCTCTCTCAAAATACCTTACTGTACTATATGTACAGCATGAATACACTGGACAAACAGATGACTCACATCCTGGGTGTGATGAAGTAGGACAGCTTCAGATTTCATTATGCTATTCAGAATAGTAAGCAATTTAAAACTTATGAACTGTTTATTTCTGAAATTTTCCATTTAATATTTTTAGACCGAGGTTGACTGCAGGTAACTTAAACTGTAGAAAGCAAAACCGGATAAAGGGGTATTACTGTATTTTTAACTTAAATGGCTTCCTCATTGTTACCACCTCTTCTTAAAATTCATACTTCTCCATTCCCATAGCATGAAACTTAACCTGCCTACCTTACTGAATTATTTTTCTCTCTTCTGCTAGTCAGTCTTCAAATTGTTCAGTGTGACTGACTAGCAGAAGAGATAAAAATACTATTTTTGATCCTGATCTTCTACTATCCTTTATAAATTTATTTGGTAAACTTAACTTATTCCTAAATCTCTCTCCCTGATTCTAACATTTTATGTAAGGCAAAAAGTCTCAGGTTGCTATTTGCTTTCAGGTCACTTCTATTTAAATGTCCTATTTCTATTGTTAACTCAGAATATTTCCAAGTGAATTTAGCCCTCTTTCTTCCCAAGCCAGCTGTCCTTCTCCTTTGTCCTATGTGTACATACTCACAAGACAGAAGCCATATCAATCGGGTATTTTCTTACCACAAGCCTCCAAACTAATCTGTCAATGGGACTTGCTATTTATTTCACCAAGGAAGCTGTCTCATAAGCCATTTTTCCCAACTGAACATACAGTACCACCAATTTAGTACAGATGCAAATTACATCGCATCTCATACTCACAACACTGAACTCATGGTCTTCTGTCATCATGAATGACTTTATCATCTAAGTCAACAGGTTCACAATCTAACTACCTTTTCCTAAAACCTTCTCCACTGATGATGCCTAACAACTTGATCACCTGTGCCTAATACCAAGTCCTACTGAGTTTATCGGTTCAATACTCATATACATGTTTTCCTCACCATACTTAACATCTATTGCTAGGATTGTTAATTTGGGGGTGGGGGGGAGGGGGTAGTTCCCTGGCGTGGAATCAAACCCAGGCCACAGCATTGAGAGTGCCAAAGCCTAGCCACTACAGCACCAGGGAACTCCTGGTCCTTTTCAAAACTGTCCATCTGAGAGATTACTTTTCAGATCACTAACCCACACTTTCACTGGCTCCTTGCTATGTAGAAAATAAAAATCAAATTCTTTAGAATAAAATATTAATCCCTATTTTCTACTCTAGACAAAATGCCTGGCACATTAGCTATCTCTAATAAATGATTGATTGTTTAATTCTGTTTAATAAAGCAACAATTTCCTTCATTTAATAATTCTTAAAAATACAGAAGTTATCTTTTTCCTAGTTTCAGTGTCCAATTGGTTAATTATAGTGAAAATGAGAATATTTAATTTTCTCATTAAATACGGTAAGACTGTCTTTAAAATTCAATAAAGATGTTGCAAAACTCCATTTTGATGTAAAATGCAGTTTTATGGCATAACTACTATAACAAAATGGGATTTCAAAATACATATTCTGGAATAGAGAATACAGTCATAATTTGATTTTACATGTATTTTTTTTAATTTCAAAAGAATCTAATAAGGTATGTGGAATAATGCTATGTGTTAATTTAAACAAGTCTGTGTTTGTCACAAACTTACAAAAGTAAAGTATAACATGATCAAATATATTTAGCTTTTTGCTTAACATTACTACTTACATTTTAAATATTCTGGGGTTAGTGAGTCACTTTCCAGCAGATGGGTAGAGAGTATTTTATAAACCTCTGAATGATCCCCCTCTGGGATAAAATTAAATATACTTTGATCCACAAGATCAGACTGAAAAAGAAATTTAAGAAAATAATTTTAGTGATTCAAGAAATAGGTATTTTAAAAGTATACAAGTATAATCACACTTAAAACTTTAGATGAGAATATGATTAACTTTTGATTATCTGTAAAAACTGGCAAATGTCAGGTTATAGAGCACAACTCAAAAAATAAGAGTTAGAAGGTGGACACTGGTTAATATGACCTCCATGCTACTGATACTAGTCTCTTCAGATCCATGATCAATGTGACCTTGCAAGTCTGATAAATTATTTTGAGTTTCACAAAATTTGAACATTTAAAATATAACAGGACTAAGAAAGTTGATTAGAAAAAATTTTGGCTACAAGTCATAGCCCTACCATATATCCAAAACTCTGGTAAATTACAGTGATACACACTACCACAAAGGACAAAAGGACTAGCCATAAGCTAAGTGAAGAGATTTGTCTATGATGTCATTTCAATTGTCCAATGTGTCCTTTCCTTTTTATTTCATCTTTTCCAGTCACCTATCCTGTATCCCACTGTCAAAGTCCTACCGTTAGCCAACCCCACTCCCTAAAAAAGGCAGCAATATGTCAAACATTATAATCCTTGTTCAATTATAGGTTTAATTACAATTCATTAATCAGTAGTAATTTGACAAACATCAAGTTGCCTACAATGTGCCATGAGTAGATGAGTAAGATGAGTAAGATAGTTCATATCCTTAAGAACCACTATGAACAAAACTTCAGTGACTTCACATTCTCTACCAAACCCAGTCTATTCTACTTGGTTTCTCTAAATTTTTAAACTGCTCTGGAATCCTGGGGATACTGAAGTGGTATCTCAAAGATTGTGGAAGTAAGGTAGGTGGCTAAGGAAGTGAAAGGGAGCTGTGAAGGCAGGGCTAAGGATCTTCCCCCATACTGACAAAAAGATTTTATTTGAAGAGTTCCACACTTAAGAGATTACAACAAAACAAAAAAAGCATTAACCAATAATAACAAAAGGAGAGCCACTGGGGAGGTGAAAGGTGGGAAAAGGGTGTTTTTTTTACTCCCCATACAAGCCACACATTAATATTCCTTCTTCTGTCTTCTCTAGCCCTCAAAGGTCACCCCATGAAGTGGAATATCCTTCCCTCCATTTTTCCACGTATCTGTAGTCTCCATCTTTCAAAGACCAGTTTAAATTATTTCTTTCAAAAAAGTATTCTCTTAACATTATAATCCAGAGTAAAAATAATTCTTTTAATATTTATTACTCATAGCATTCATTTCCCATAAAAAAATTTGTTAACTGTATTTTAATGACTATGTCCTACTGTCCATAAGTAAATAAAAGTGCCCTATATCTTATATCTTTATCTCCCTCCCTTCAAATCAAGACACATTAACACTGTACTTTGCATGTATAATAGTTATTAGTACAACAAATGATTGTGGATTATGGAGTTGTTTGATAAAGGCTTAAGAGGTAACCACACTAAAAATATAATCTGTATTTTAACAGTGAATTTTTCTGAAAGTCTGAAAACCTCTAGACCAGAAATAATGCACTGAAAATTCAGGCATGAAAAACAAAAATGCTAGAAAATTGCATTTTATTGACAAAGTAAAGCAATATAATGTAGGCCTTGATATTAATGTAAAAATAGTCACCGATTTGAAGAACTAAAACTTTCATTTTGGAAATCCTTAGTTCTCTAGTATTACCTATTCTTACTGACAATTTCTTCTACTATTTCAGTAAATTATAATTTGACCTATGTTACCCTTTCTTTTCCAGGTATAAATTTTTAGAGTGTATCATAGTCAAAGAGAAAAAATATGAATGGCTAGTATAGAGAGTGGTATGACCACAAGCACTGCTTCTCCACCATCTGCTTCCCTTGGCACTTTATAATCTGAAATAGCAGAGTCAGAAGAAACTAATTAACTACGATGTCAAACTTTCCATTAACCACTACATTTTAAATCTCTATATTAAGCTAATCATACTCGATAGTGCCATACCATAAACTCAGTTCCCAAAAACAATTCAAAGCAAAGCGAAGCAAAGCAAATGGCAGCTATGTGGACCCTTTATGTCCCTCAACCATTTTCATGAAGTAATGTAAATCCTGGTGACTTAAGTTATATAACATCAATCAACAGTCTTTGGTTTGTTTGTTTTGTTTGTTTTTTTTTTAACATTAGGTCAATGTGACCACTTGTGAAAATTATTAACTGTTACCAATTATCTTTTGCCTCGAGTAATCAACAGTTAAACAAGTAACTGTTATAGAGTGCTTGCTCCACAGAAAAATGTCAAATATATATTGAATATAACATGTTTTTAATTAGTGGTCCTTACGTACAGATATAAGGAATAAAAATTATGGGACTTTCAAATAAACTTCCATATCATAACTATTCAAAAATATTCTAAATCGTATTTGTGTGTACTGCATTTACTGCAAAGACTGTACTGACTTTCTTAAGTTTATATTTCCAAATTATCAAGTTAAGGAGAGTAGGAAAGAAAAGGCTCATCTAGTATCTTAATAGTGGCACTTTTAGTCTTGGGCTCTGTTAAGCTGTGGTTAATCATCTTCCCCAGGGGTGTCCAACCTTTTGACTTCCCTGGGCCACACTGAAGGAAGAACTGTCCTGGGCTACACATAAAATGCACTGTAGAATTGTATGTCTGAAACCTATGTAATCCTTGGTAACAGATGTCACCCCAATAATTATAATAATAAAAATGAATTTTAAAAAATACACTAACAATAGCTGATGAGCAAAAAAAAAAAAGGTTTGCGCATAATTTTCATAATGTTTTAAGAAAGTTTACATATTTGTGTTGGGCTGCATGCAAAACCATCCTGGGCTGCATGTGGCCCATGTGCTGCAAGCTGGACAAGCTTGATCTTCTCTATAAGAAGGCTGTCCGGAAAATATCCAGTAATGTAACAGGAATAATGGAAGCATTTATGACTGGATTTTTTCTGGACAGCCCTTGTATTCCTTGAATACAAATTTAATATACTCTCTCTGAGGAATGTATTTAAGCAAGTGTGAGGAACTCAATCTTAAGTTGTAAAATTTTACATATGTTAAGTTTGCAGTAGAGTAAGAGACCAACTTTGTGTCTTGGCAGTTCCACAAAAATGCTGCACAATTAAGTCCAGTTTTGCTGGGTTTCATGTTTCTTGCTTATAACATAAAGGGGCTACATGAAGGATGTCTACGATCTCTTCTGGCACTGAGGTGGCATCACCCTATAATTTTGTAACAGAAGGCCAGATCAGGAGAAAAAAAATTCTTAAGTTTCTGTCTAATCTCAAAATGAATAAAAGCAATTATGCCTAATTATTAGATACAAATAGGTTAAAATGTGCTTAAATTAATTTCTAAGTATGACGTGAAAAAGTTAAGGAAACATTTTTTTTCCATTTATTTGTAGTATAGTAAATTATTTTGGATTGTAGAGTTAGTTGATAAAGCATTAAGCGGTAACCACACTAAAACATATATCTGTATTTTAAGAATGTTTTTTTTAAAGTCTGAAGGTCTCTAGAATAGAAATAATGCACTGAAATTCAGGCATGAGTAACAAAAATGCTAGAAAATTGCCTTTAGAATTAGTCTTATAATTTTATAGTCAGATTTAAATTTTTAATTTAAAAATTTTAAGTCATATTGACCACTGATTAAGATGGCAAGTTTTAATTTCTCAAGAGAACTGAATTACAAATACTTAAGCCTAATTTAGGAATTTGCAAATATTTCTTCCCTCAGAATTCTTATTTTAGATAAAAATGTATGTGTATTAAAATACAAAGGAAGGGACACTACTGTTTTAAACATTTGTTTAGTATCTGTTACAGTTTAATTGTTAATGACAACCTAAAATAGAAAATTACATATGTTTTCCTTATGCATTTGATCTTAAATAAATACTATTTCATTTTCTCAAAAAACACTTGTGTTTATATTTTCAAACCATTTGTAGTATCTGGTAAGCAGTAAAAACTGTATTAATAAAGGATACTATTAACTTAGTATGGAATGAAGTGGGTCTATTAGATCAGCAGCAATCTCTTCTGCCCCAAAATTCACCTGCCAGTCTTGGTTGACACAAACAATAAAAAAGATCCAGAAGATGTGAATAACAGAGGAAACTGGATATGGGGCATATGGGAACTCATACTATCTTCTCAATTTTTTTCTATAAATCTAAAAACAGTTCTAAAATCAGTTTTTTTAAAATGCAGGAGGGAATGGGAAGGCAAAGAAGGTTTTCATTGAGGAGAGAATGTTAATGATCAAACGCTTGGACTCCAACTAGACCTACCACATATTGTCTACTCCAAAAAGCAATTAAACTTTCCCTCACTAAATACCCAACACCAGGGTGCTATTAGGTTCGTGCAAAAGTAATAATGATTTTGGGCCATGAATTTTAAATCATTATAACTAGGCTCAAACACATCTTTATTAATCAAAATAAAAACCATTATTAATCAACACATTTTTGCCAATGAGAAATAAGTAGTGTAAAAATTCATGCTTCGAGATTCAATGAAATTTTAGAAAGCATTTTCTGCATCCCGCTGGTTGTGGAAGCGTTTTCCCTGCAAAAAGTTGTCAAGATGCTTAACGAAGTAGTGGTTGGTGAGAGGTCAGGTGACTATGGCGGATGAGGCAAAACATCATAACACAATTCGTTCAACTTTCGAAGCGTTGGTTGTGCAACAGGCGGCTGGGCATTGTCATGAAGAAGAATTGGGCTCTTTCTGTTGACTGATGGCTGTAGGCACTGCGGTTTTCGGTGCATTTCTTCAATTTGCTGAACATACTTCTCAAATGCAATAGTTTCACTGGGATTCAGAAAGCTGTATTGGATCAGACCAGCAGCAGACCACCAAACAGTGACCATGACCTTTTTTTGGTGCAAGTCTGGCTTTGGGAAGTGCTTTGGAGCTTCTTCTCAGTCCAACCACTGAGCTGGTCATCGCTGGTTGGTGTTATAAAATCTACTTTTCATTGCACATCACAATCTGATTGAGAAATGGTTCGTTGTTGCACAGAGTAAGAGAAGACGACATTTCAAAACAATGATTTCTTTATTTCTGGTCAGCTCATTAGATACCCACTTATTGAGTTTTTTCACCTTTCCAATTTGCTTCAAATGCCGAACAACCATAGAACGGTCAACACTGAGTTCGCTTCTCGTGTAGTTATAAGAGGATCAGCATCGATGATTGCTCTCAATTGGTTGTTGTCAACTTCCAATGGTCCACTACTATGCTCATCTTCAAGGCTTCTGTCTCCTTTGCAAAATGTCTTGAACCACCTCTGCAGTGTACGTTTATTAGGAGTTCCTTGGCCAAATGCGTTGTTGATGTTGCAAGCTGTCTCTGCTGCTTTACTTCCCATTTTGAACTCAAATAAGAAAATTGCTCAAATTTGCTTTTTGTCTAACATCATTTCCATACTCTAAAATACAGATAGAATAAACAGCAAGTAATAAGTCATTAGCAAAAAAACATACAGCAAGAAATGTGCATTAAAATGATGTATAACATAACCACATTTACTTAAGAATGTATTCCAATACCAAACGGCAAATTTCAGCAGTGCAAAAACCTCAATTACTTCCGTACCAACTTAATAGTAGGAAAGAATTTTTAAAACAGCCACATCAAAAAGCCTACTCATTTTCATACATTCAATAAATAATTACTGAATCTCTCTGAAAAACTAGCTAATCTATGTGAATACAGAGATAAAGTCCCTGCACTGAAGAAGCTTATGCCTACCATAATTATCTAAATAAGCAGAAAAATTCATGATAGTGTCATGATGGCAGTATGTATAAAGTAACAACAGAATAGAGAGAAAGGGCATCTAATTCTGAATGGAGTTCTAAGAAAGTACCCAAGACAAAGGCTTTTAAAAAGTATGACTGTATTGCAAATGATACTTTGATTATGACTAAATTTTAAAAAATTAAATAAAAGAACAATTACAGTTTCTATGAATATATAACTAAAGAAAAACTAATATACAATTGTGGGTTTAAAACAGGACTGGGAAAGACATCAATTATGGTCCACTGGTGGTTTGCTAAGGAATCTGGGGGTGACCGCCTGAATAATAAAATAGCTAATGGACTACAACACTTGGAGAAGTACCCCTTGTCCTGAAAATATCTGACCAAGCCTGGTTTAAAAGCACATAATTACACCTTTATTTAAACAAGTTAATTGTGTCTTAATTCTTTAATGTATTTCTTTCCCTTGCTTTTTTCAATATGTAAATACTTTTTTAAAGAGATGCCCAGAAAATTCAGTTAATCAGTCTTTCCT
Organism: Lyroderma lyra; assembly: GCA_004026885.1. Taxonomy (NCBI): domain Eukaryota; kingdom Metazoa; phylum Chordata; class Mammalia; order Chiroptera; family Megadermatidae; genus Lyroderma; species Lyroderma lyra. The sequence continues at coordinate 72,117 of PVJL010005619.1, forward strand.
TTTCTTTGCCCATACTAGTTTACTTACATGTTACTGAAAGCTCATTGTTTACTCTCAATCTTTAGATGTTGGGCTAATCACCTACTACTGAGCTTACTATTAAACAAAGTCCCCAGAAAAGCAGTAAAGCCAAGTCATTTTTCTGTGTGAGCCAAAGAAATAACCAAACTACTTACTGCCTGGCTTTCAGTAAGAAATTATCCTTTTAGAATCTAGCCTTTTAAATGTAGAGTTCATTGCCTATATAGAGTATAAAGTGGCAGAGAAATCAGAGGAAGGAAGATACTGCTTTTCAATTATTTCTTGAAAGAGATCTCTACAATACAGGTTCTTTGTATTGTTATAAATTTTCAAGAGATAGGCATTTTAAGAGCAATTTATGAGTAACTTTAGAATACTTATACCACAAGCCCCATCTTGGATAAGAACATCATATTATGAAATAAAAACTTGAAATTCATAAAAACTGTCAGCTGCAGCAGAACACCTAGCATAGTGTCTGGCACACAGAGTTCATTTTCAATAAATATATGTTAAGTAAAACAACATATATATAATTCAGGTATTCACCATCCTATTCAATACAATATAATTCTTTTCTAATTCTGTACCCTGTCATGTTGATAACAAATTGAATATGGTCATTATAACATTATCACTTGAAGCCACAGAGCACAAAAATTCTGTATCTACTATTTTTAACATGTCTTTCATAAATTATTCTTTTCATAAAATTTTTATGAGTTATTCTAGCTGCAATAAATATCTTAGTTGAAATTTAGTTATTCTCAAGACATCCTCAGTGATTTAGCAAAATCTTTAACAGAGAGATTAAAAAGGGAACACTGAAAAATTAGCATTAGAAAAGAGAGGGCAGGAAGAACAGAGGTTAGATAAAGTCACCACTGAATATTTAGTTACAACAAAGGAGAATTATGACTGAACAGAGAAAGCACTGCCATACTAAAACAAAGACATATTTAGAGCTCTCCTCCCTTCTCTACTCAATGGTCATCACTGCTTTGGAGGTACGTTTCCCAGTGCTTTAGAACATTTAAAATAGAAAGAGATCACAGGATTTTCATACTTACTGGTAAATGTTCAAGTAATGAAGTTACACTCTCAGACACATATATTATACTTCCATCTGTCATGATTGCTAAAAAAAAACCATCAAGAGCCTGAAATTAAACATAATGGTCAGTTAAATGAAAAGAAAAAAGTATTTCACAGGACAGAAATAAAAATCTAACTTACTAAATGACAAAGAATTTAATGTAGAAATTTCCAGAGCACCATCAAAATGCTAGACTTTCCCCTTTACAATAATACTGTAGTATATCTTTGTGCATTTTAAATGCTTCTAGGGGAAAAAAAATCACTCTATGGCCATATGTTGAAAGGTTGGTTTCCAAAAGACAGACTTAATGTTCTATGTTTATCATATGCATATTATATGAAGATGGTCTTATTTGAAGATACTAATATTTCCGAAGCACACATGTCATCAATAATATGTCTTTGGCACACAAGAACACATGTAATCACCTTTTGGATATATTAAAAAAAGAGGTGTATGATTGAAGTGTAGGAAGATACACGGGGAATAATGTGAAAGGGAAATAAAGCTGAAAATGAAGGCTGAGGTCAGACATGAAAGGCCTTAAATACCAAATTAAAACAGAAGCACTTTGCTCAAGAATAGTCTGGAAGTAGTACATAAAATGTGTTTGGAGGAAAAAGAGAATTAGGTTAGGAAAATCTCTGTGACATTTGGAATAGTCAGGGAAGTTAATGAGAATCTGAATGAAATTAGGAGTACTAAGAATTGAAAAGAAAAGACTTAGGCAAGCATTGAGAAATGCAAAGTTAAAGTTTATGAGGGAAGCCAGCACACGGGATATGATACTTAGTAACAGAGCAATCCTGTATTTCACACATTACAAAGTTATTTTCATTTGAGAGTCTTAGGCATAGACATGACAGCTAAAGAAATGAGACCTGGAGAAGACGTGCACGCCAGACAAATCCTTGGAGGAATTGTCTACACGTGGGGATGAAGAAAAGTAAAAGTACCAGAGACAATAACAGAGAAGATAGAATACACTGTCAACAAGTAAGTCAAGAGTAGAGAGAATTGACAGGTGAAAAGATCAAATAGCATAAGGGATGAGAAATTAAGAAATGAATTTGGTGACTTTCAAAAGACTTATGTCAATAGGAAGGCTAGTCAGACTACAATGCATCTAGACATAAAGATGAGTGGATGATCAGAATGAGATTATAAACCATCCTTTCAAAAACTTCAGAATGGAAGGAAGGAGAAATGAAAGTTTTAAGGGGACCAAGTATCAAGGTATTTAAAAAACTAACTGAAGAATATTTCCAGGCTGAGAGCAAGGAAGATCCAGTGGAAAATATGTTAAAGATATACAGCAGAAAACATATACCAAGAGGAGTTCCTCTTTTATCAAAACAGTTATCATACTAAATTCCAATTTCTTATTTAATTACAAGGCTTTCTCAAAGGACAGCAATCTCTGGTAACAGCATATATGAGTATATTTTCTTCAACACTGTATCTGCAGCACCTAGCCTAAGTGTAGCAGACAGCAGATAAAACATACTTGTATACAATTTAAAGACATGGGAATTAAAGCAACTTCTATTTCTAAGTAATTGTTGAAGTATACTGGAGAGAGATTTGTATATAAGAAAGAACTTGAGTAGATACTTAACTTTCAGAATGGCTTAGGCAAACCCATTCGTGGCTAATGTAGGAGGAGGGGGTGAAAAACTTCTACTTTAAGCAACCTTATGAAATTATTTTTATAAAAGCTCCTTAGTAAAATAATGCCAGTGTTATTATTTCATAAGGGACCAGAGTCAAAATAATGTTAAGTACTAGCTTTTCTCATGTGAAGGTAGACTGTGTCATCACTGAAAGCAAAAAAATTTACTAAGATGATCTATATTTGCTCTTAGGATATTTGCTAGGAATTCATATACAGCTCTCTTCTCTGAAGATAATCACTTGAAATCAGAACTCCTAAAGACTCAATCTCATTTCTAGAAGCAGTAGATCTGCACTTTCCTCTTTCAAAGCAGGCAAGGATTAAGCAGAGAAAAGTGTCCACCAGTGTCTCACCAAAGACTTAATACAAGTAAGGACCCAGGACCCAGACTTCTTCTGAGTGGAGGGATATAATTTCCCAGGTAGGTAGGTGGATACACCAAAAACTAATGATGTCTTGAGAAGGGCCTTGAGGAGGAAGATCAGAGAGATGTGGAAGAGAGAACAAGACAGAGAAGGACATCCTCATGCCAAAAATTAAGACTGTGACACTTATCCCTTTTCCATACTGCATGATATTGAGGCAAGGTTCATTAGTTAAAATACTTTGTCTTCCTATTTGGTATCTACCTGACCCACAATAAAAGGACTATGCCTTCATTGTTAGTGAGTGTTTAATCCAGGGAAGGCAGGAATGGAAAGGAAAAGAATCTCCTTGTGGATCTATATCTATCTAAGATGAGGCTGACAGGGTACTAGCCCTTCCCCTGTCGGCTACTGGACAGAGCTGCCAGCTGCCAAGCGGAAGAACTAGGTACTAAGAGACAATCTCACATAAAGATGACTTTGTATAGAGATCTGATCAGGCTAAACTGCCCTGATTTCCTTGACTACTCTACCTCCCCAAGGACAGCAGGGAATATGAGCACTGATTGGGAAAATACCCAGCTATAATTGCCTCTATTTTTCGTATTAAATGGCTGGATACTTTCCAGACAGCCCCTGTATTTATTCCTCAGGCAACAGAGACAACGAGGGATGAATGCCAATGGAGGAATGGAGAGAGACAGCCAACACAAAAGTTATAAGTAAATTTTAAGAATTCAATCCAAGTTCTTCCTTAATTAGCTATCTGACCATAAGAAAGTTAAAATTCTCCAGGCCGCATCCATAAAATGAAGAAGATGAGGTGAATGATCTAATCTCTTCTACTAGCATCTCTAACATTCCAAGGTATAGACTACATCTGAAATTCTGTGAAAATGGTTTGTGGACTCCCAATCGTAATACGATCGACATGACTAGCCAATAGCAACAAACGAAGTTAGCTGGACCCAGGTTGCCATATATACACATATTTATATATATCCTTCAATCTTCACTTACTAGTTGTAAATACTAAAAATAAAAAATATACTTGATATATTAAAAATAAAATTAACAATGATTAGGAATGTAATCCTAAGAGCTGTGAGGATGATAATGAGATAACTAATTTGTATGTAAAAATATTTTAAATATATTTGTTTGCTCTGTTCTGTGAGTTGTAAATAATGTTATAGTCCCTAGAACCTTTTATTTTTGTTTAATACTTATCTATAAGGGAAGGTCATTAAATTTGCCAAATGAGGGAGTTATCAGAGAGGTGGGAGTACTAGTGCACACAATTTGATTGTGTGACATATTATTATATGTACCAAATTTCAGCCTACTTGCATTCATGTTCTTTCAGATATCGCTGAAGAAGCATGTCAAATGTGAAGAAAACCTCAAGTGGATAAAAATGAATTTTGTGCCATCATTAAGTTCTTCACAAAACAAAGGAAGCAGTTTACGGGGACCATTCGTCTGGGAAATCCATGGTTTACAAGCGGCATAGCCTTTTCAATCAAGAGATTCAGGCACAGTCGATTAAAGATGACCTCTGTTGGGGACACCCTGCTGAGGCCACTTCCTCAGACACTATTAAAAAATGGAAAAACTTGTAGTGGAAGATGCCAGAGTGAATAAAAAACAGCTTGCAGAAATGGCTGAAGTATCACCTGCAACTATTTTGAATATTCTCCATCAGCATCTAAGGATGTCAAAAGTCAGTGCAAGATGGGTACTGAGAATGCTCACGCCGCTTCAAAAACAACAGTGTGTCGACTGTTCATGATAGTTTTTAGACCTCTGCAGAGACAACAAAGAAGTTTTAAACCTCATTGTCACTGGAGACGAAACTTGGGTTCATCATTAGTAGCCTGAGTCAAAGCAGAAGTCTATGCAGTGGCATGAAAAGGGCACGCTGTTCCCTAAGAAGTTCAAGGTGCCGCCATCTGCTGGAAAAATCATGGTTAGTGATTTTTGGGCTACAGAGCGTGTCCTACTGACTCATTACAAGGATAAGGGTGTTACAATAACTGGAGAATACTATTTAAATCTGCTGAAACAGTTAAAAGAATCTGTGAAGGAGAAAACAAGTGGAAAGTGGACCAAAGGGGTGCTGTTTTTGCACGACAGCATGCCCGTGCACAAGAGCAATGTTGCGTTGGCTACTCTTCACGTTGGTGGCTTCCAAATGTTAAACCAGCCTCCTTACAGTACATGCTATCTCTGTCTGATTGTTATTTGTTCCCAAATGTGAAAAAACAGCATCAAGGGAAGAAATTTACAGACAACGAAGATGTTAAAGCTGCAATTTCAACATATTTTGAGGGCAAAACAAAACACTTTTTTTTAACAGTATAAACAAACTTACTCAAAGATATGAAAAGTGTATTTGGGTTAAGGGTGAATATACTGAAAAGGAAAAATGATAAATAGTTTGTTTTGGTTTTTTTTTTACCCTTCTTCCCCTTCATTCTGTGAATTTCATGACCACCCTAGGTATTCATAAAGATCTGTCCAATGTTAAGAAAAATTTGACAATGCTTTTCTATTTGGCTTACTAGTGAATGCATAATTCACCTTCATTAAGATTATTAATATGAGTATAAATATTATACCAATTTATGAGCTTACAAGAAATCTTTCATACCAATAAAGCTGTAAGTAGTTAATTGTTAACAAAAATCTTAACAATTACACTGAGACCATAGTCATAAAATTAGACTAATTAAATTTGTTATTTCCTTTCACTGTTGTAGATATTACCTATGTGTACCCTTTCATAAACATATCACATACGTATATCTAAAGAGATAATTTTGGGCTCTTCAGAGAAAACATTTAACAAAATCAAAAACTCTTATTTGATTTAAAACTTAAGTGTCCGTTAATTTAAAGAGCTAATTGCTGGTTACTACGCTACAAGTGCTGTGCCATGGCTAGATTTCACTGAATAGAAGTTTCATGAGTGGTAGGAGTATGCAGAGGAGCTGGGGCCATGGATCAGAGGTTAGTCTACCTGCAATGAATCCCAGCTGAGCTACTTACTAACTGCCTTTTTAAATAATCCTTTTATTCCTTGATTTCCTAATCTGCAATTAAAAGCAGGATACTAATAGTGTCTGTCATAAAATTATTGAAGATTTACTGAGTTAATATGTGAAAAATATTACTTTTCAGATTTTAAGTACAGGCTTAAATATATACAATATATTTATATTCCAACGCATTTTCATATGATAACATTTCTGTTGAATATATAAAGACTTAAATTTTTCCACAAAGATGTAATGTACCCCTATGTTCACTGCAGCATTATTCATGGTGGCCAAGACATGGAAACAAAGTGTCCTTCAATAAATTATTGGGTAAAGAAGATGTGGTACATATACACAATGAACTATTATTGGTCACAAGAAAAGATGATATACTGCCACTTCCGACAACATGGACAGATCTTGAGATTATCATGCAAAAAGAAGTAAGTCAGACAGAAACAGTCAAGAACCATATGACTTCACTTATATGTGGGATATAAAACTGAAAGTAACAAAGGAACAAGATAAACAAAGAAACAAAAAATCATAGACACAGATAACATTTTAGTGTTTACCGGTGGGGTGGGGGGGGAGGAGTATGGGGGGCGGTGTCAAATATATGGTGATAGAAGGAGAACTGACTCTTGGTAGTGAGTACACAATGCAATTTCAGAATTATAAACTTGAAATTTATGTAATTTTACTAACTAATGTCACCCCCAAAATTTATAAAAATAAAATTAACTACAACATCCAAAGTATAGCAGACTCTCAGTTAACTGGCACCCATGGAGATTGGCAGATGCCAGATACATTAAACATAAGTACATTCTGAGTTAACCGGCACCCGTGCCAGATAAATGCAGTATTATTTCTTTCTTTGTTTTTTTTTACTGGTTACTTGAGAGTGCCAGTTGCTCAAATTCTGGTTAACAGAGAGTCTACTGTATAACCGAAAAAAAAAAAAAAAAACTCAATTTGCAAAATAATTCAGACTTTAGCTAATATACAAAGACACTTGAGACACTGCCATTACACATATGACATAGACAAACACCTAAAGTCTAAGAAGAGACCCAAACAACAGGATAAGAGAGTTAAATTATTTAACATCTTCATCTCCACCTCAATTGCTTTACTCTATTTCTGCTTTCTATTACGTATCTGTTTTTCTCATCCTTAATTATCACTGCTAAAATATACCACTTGTTTGCTTTTTATTGTAAGTTTTCATGGAAATGTGATACTGAACTCTGTACTTTGTGTAGGTATGAATGACTCAAAATTTTTGTCAATTTGATAATTATTGTATGAAGTTTTTGCAATTACAAGCAAATATGCTCTGAATTGTTCTCAAAAATAAATGTCACAAAAGAATATGTACTTACTTCTTTTATGAATATATTGTACTTGAATTAAGAAGAGTTGACTTTCAATGTATATTTTGTTTTATATTTTCAAAATACTTTATTTAATATCATTTAATGTTGTTTTTAGGTAATTTTAATTTGTTAAAAAAATCCTACTGTCCAACAGAATGCATTTCATAGTATTTAATATGTGATGAATAACATATTATTCAATTGAATGTTGCTAGTGTGGTGGTCTCACGTAGAGAAGTTGGTAGTTTTCTGACTTTTATTAAGCCTCTCATCAATTCAGATAATACTGAAAATATGAATATTTAGCATGCATTTACCACACAGTAATATTTGTTTATAATACTTACATAAATTTTAACTGAAGATATAGCTTATTGATTTTTGTTGAAGTAAAACTTTTCAACATTAAATACTGTTAAAACTATACAAAAGTTAGTCACCCGTATGATTTGTTTTTGAGAAAAATCAAATTTTTCAAAAATTAAATCTGGACATACCTCTAACATTAATTGTGTAAACTCTTCATTACTAAGGAATGTAGGTTTCCAGTCCTGTCGAATTTCACTAGCATCTGACTGTGCAGTGATTTCTGTAAACAAATTATTTGACACATTAGTGGCATACTACAACTATGGGGTCTGCAACTGGATCAGTAGAGAAGTCCTTCAACTTGCCTTCTCTTTTCCTACTCTAAAAATGTGAATCATAGGTAATAACATTTACTGGTCCAGGTAGGTATCAAGAAATCCATCTTTTTGGTATGATGAAATATTTGAGCTAATGTGGCAAGTTACCTCCTTGGATTTGGTCTCTTGGAAATAATAGTCTCTTTCGTTTTTTTCTGGGGAGGTGCGATAGCCTATGTTACTGCAAGACCTGAGATTTGTTTTCTGATTGACACAGTAACTGAATAAGAATAAGAACAAGCAGATTAGATTAAGCATTAAAAGATATTCTTTTTCTTCTTCCTTTCCTTGCCATCCAAGTAGCAGAACCTAGATAAGGCATAAGGACAGGACCCATGGAAGTCATTAAGTCTGCTTTTAATAAAGAGGACTTTAGGCCTGCCTAAGAGCAGGCAGAAAGATTCCTTCCAATCTGAGATGCTCTATACTTAATTAGTAATGGAGATTAAATTAAGATTCTGGGTAAAAACTTTATTGTAATAATCCCTGAGTAATTTTGGTTAGTGTCATCTTATATGTTTTCTTAGTGGTAGGAACCTGGTAGAAAATTTAGAGATGCCTGGGTTGGGTCACACATTTTAACAAAATTATTAAGTTTATTTTGCAATGTACTATTTACTAATGGTTTTAGTTATGAGAAAGCTATTCACAAACAATGAAACATGAACCATTTATGTAACATGTTTTTCCATTTTTAAATGCAAGCAAAACAAAAATCTACATCATAGATTTTTACTCTACAAAATATATGCTACTTTGCAGTGAAAAATATGGACAAAGTTGTTTTGATTTTTCTATTACCAGCTATATAAATACAGCATAATAAACTGTCATCTAAAATTTGCCATAATTAAAAATGCCTGTACTAGAATATAAGGAGGAGTTTAAAAGTCTAGCTACTAACTCTGCGGGAGTATATTCATATTTTTCAAATTCACATCAGAAAAAAAGATTTAAATCTACAAGAAAATTCCATCAAGTTTAGTTTTAAGCACAGGTTTATTTTAGAGAAAACATTATATAAGAATTACCTTTCATTTTCAGGTAAAATTTTTTTTTTTGAGAATAATACTCAATTTTGAAAAAAAAAAACAAACCTGATGTACTTAATGCCAAAATTAATCCTCTATTGTCAGGGAGAAATGCATGTATATTATTTCATTTCATTCAACAATCACTTATTGAACTCTTATACTATCTGAGGGGCTGAGTGTTCTAAAGGATTCTGAGGTAGTGAGAGAGAAAATGTAATGACAATGGTGGCAATAAAAATGAAGACAATTAATTCTGACACATGTCCAGAAAAATCATGAGAATTTGGCAACTGTGATACAGTACTAAAGAAGATGAAAAACATCCAAGTCTTCTCAGGTTTGAGCTCTAGGGGACTGAAAGGATGATAGTGTAAAAATAGAAAAAGGAAAGTTGAGAGAAAAAGGTGACTGGACAAAAGGAAAATGAATTCAGTTTTGGACGTGCTGAGTTTTGGAACATGAAAAGAAAGGTCCAGAAGTTTTCTAGAAATAAAAGACTGAAGAGTTTGCATCTAAAAACACAGATTTAGTAGTTTGACAGAGTTAATAGTTGAAGTTATGAAATGAGATAACCAAGGGAGAGAGTGTAGAGAAAGCAAGAGCAAAAAAGATAAGACCTTGAAAAACATTAAATTTAGAAGGTGGAAAAAGAAAGAGAAAAGGAGTTAGTTTTAGTTAGGAAGGGAGGTGAATGAAGAAGTGCAGTATAACACAGACCAAGGGAAAAGAAAGCCAGGGAAGGATGGATAAAAATTTCCAGTGCTTCAGATATGCAGAAAAGGATGAGGTATAAAAAAAAGCTATTACTTCACTGGTGGCAGTGGGGTAGGGGTGGGGTGGACAAAAACAATTTCAAAGAGTGGTGGAGCATAAATCAGACTAGTAATGCATTACTACATGATGTTGTGCAGTTTCACTTGCATCTGAAAAAGGAAATGTCCTTTTAGAAGTTTTTCATCTATTATAGTTACCAAAATACTTAATATTCTTTAAATTTTTTCATGACTTATCTAGTCAAAATGATTTCTTCAATTAAGAAGTATCACATTTTTTTAAAGAGTCTTTATTTCCTAGAAACATTCTTTTATTAGGTTGGTACAAACATAATTACAGTTTTTGCATTGTTGAAATTTGCTGTTTGATATTGGACTACATTCTTAAATAAATGTGGTTACGTTATACATCATTTTAATGCACATTTCTTGCTTAATATTTTTTTTACTAATGACATTACTTGCTGTTTGTTTCAGACTATGGAAATTAGGTTAGACAAAAAGCAAATCTGAGCGATATTCTTATTCGAGTTCAAAATGGGTCTGAAAGCAGTGGAGATAACTTGCAACATCAACAACACATTTGGTCCCGGAACTGTACAGTGCAGTGGTGGTTCAAAAAGTTTTGCAAAGGAGATGAGAGCCTTGAAGATGAGGAGCATAGTGACCAGTCACTGGAAACTGACAACAACCGAGAGCAATCATCGAAGTTCATCCTCTTACAACTACACAAGAAGTTGCTGAAAAACTCAATGTTGACCATTCTATGGTTGTTCAGCATTTGAAGCAAAATGGACAGGTGAAAAAGTTCAATAAATGGGTGCCTCATGAGCTGACTGGAAATTTTTTAAATGGCCATTTTTGTAGTGTTATCTTCTCTTATTCCAGGCAACAATGAACCATTTCTCAGATAGTGATGTGTGACAAAAGGTTGGTTTTATACAACAGTCAGAGACAACCCCCGCTCAGTGTTGGACCAAAAAGCTCCAAAGCACATCCCAAAACTTGAATCAAAAAATGGTCATGGTCACTGTTTGGTGCTCTGCTACTGGTCTGATCCACTACAGCTTTCTGAATCCTGGTGAAACCAAACATCTGAGAAGTATGCTCAGCAAATTGATGAGATGCACTGAAAACTGCAGTGCCTGCAGCTGGCACTGGTCAATACCTAGGGCCCAATACTTCTCCAAAACAACGTCTGGCCACACATCGCACAAGCACTGCTTCAAAAGTTGAATGAATTGGATCACAAAGTTTTGACCCAACTGCCATATTCACCCGACCTCTTGCCAACTGACTGCCACTTCTTAAGCATCTTGACAACTTTTTGCAGGGAAAACCCTTCCACAACCAGCAAGATGCAGAAAATGCTTTCCAAGAGTTTGTCAAATCCCAAAGCACCAATTTTCACACAACAGGAGTAAACAAACTTATTTCTTGTTGTCAAAATGTGTTCATTGTAGTGGTTCCTATTTTTATTAATAAAAGATGTGTTTGAACCTAGTTATAATGATTTAAAATTCAGTCCAAAACTGCAATTACTTTTGTACCAACCTAATACAATGATATATAAGGCCTCCTCAGTCTGGTTCTGTCCCTTTCTTTCTAATATGCCCGTAACTTCCCAATTCAAAACTAAGCTCTAGTTATGCTGAACTCCCCTATTTCTCTGCTTTTGCACATTATTTCTTCTGTGTGAAATGCTCATTTCCTTACTTAATCTAAAAGGAAAAATCGGTTGAAAAATCAACTATTTTTAAGACTTCCCTATATTCTTTCCTATGTTCTCATAGCAAGTTTAAGGTTTACAATCACTCCAACTCTTATAATTATTTGCATTGTATAATAATTAGCCATTCACATGTTTGTCTCCCTTGAGTTACTTGAAGGCCAAGACTGTTGTTACCCTGCAACACAAGAATCTAGGATATAGAGGGCACTAAATAAATGTTTGTTGAATGAAAGAAAGAAAATAACAGCATATCTTTTAAAAAGGAACTGATCTCTTTCTCTTAAAAATGGTTAGGAAGCATTCAATCTTAACAATCACTGCCAAGATTCTACCACATTATACTTTAAGAAAGAGTCTGTTATAAAAAAAAAATACATACCCATTTTACAAAGTTAAAAATTTACCTTTATGTTTTCGTAAAAAATCAATGCTCTTCTGTAGAACGGTAGATTTGTCCATCTTTCTAGCATTACCAGGAAGCATGGATCCCAGCTCTTTAATGAGAACATTAAATTGATCTCTACGTTTCTTTTCAGATTTGTTTCTAGATACTCTGAAGAAATAAAAAATTAAAGAAGTAGTTTTCAAACTATTTAATTACACAAATAGTTTAAAATAATGCTCAATTTGAACATAACCACATAGCACTTCTGTCAACATATATGGTAATAAATATTTATCTCCTGGTTTGCTAACAACATACAGTTAATTGGGCAATAATTTTTCTTCTCAGTTTATCACTTAAGAAACTTTCACATATTAGGCATCTGGCATACATGTTTTTAGGAAAATGCCAAAAAGACAAAGTGCATTCAAATATCAGGTCTTATTTAATCTAACATTTACCAAGAATTTGTATTTTCCTTATAAGGTTATTATGAATATTACCAAGATACACTCTTTAAAAGTACATATAATGTGCAAGTACAAATTATTAAAAATTATTGAATAGGATAAAGTTGTCCAACTCCTTTAAGTTTTAACTTATAAACAGATTCTAAAAATAGGAAACTCCCTATCCTCAGGCTTACCTACACATTCTTCCTCTTTATTCTTATATCCCAGGCTCCAACACAGAGCTGCAATCATGTATTTGCATATCTGTCTTTAGAACAGGCTATGGGTTCCTTGACAAGAGTCCAAATTTTTTCACCTAAGCACTTAAGCATAATATCTAACATACAGTAAGCATTCAAAATATATGTGCTAAGTAAATAACTACTATTATTCTATGTGAAGCAATAATCAGTAAATACTTAGTTGCACTGAGACCTCTTGAGATAAGTAAATATAGTACAATTATCTACAGAGCAATTAATCATTCCATAATTCCTCTAATTATCTGCTTTGTGAATTTACATTTCAGAATTCAGTTTTCATTCAAGCAAAGTATACTATTTTCCAAAAAAAAATTAGAGGACAATTTAATTTAATTTTTTGTTTTTCTGTAAAGAATATTTTTTGTATATTAGGACCAGGAAAAATACAATTGTACAAATCTTTCAAAAAAAATAGATATTAACCGATTCCCTCATCAAATATAGAATACTTATTATATTCATAGAGACTGTGCTAATAAAGGCCTAGAGATATAGGAGGAAGAAAAGCCCTTTCCAGAAATTCATCAATTCCTATGGAAACTCAGAGGAACCAGGGATAGCATTCTAGAGTCCTGAACTGAGTCATGAAGACTGTGTGAGAAAGGAATGGTAGTGAGTTATGAGCAGGGCATTACAGGCATAGAAAACTTGTACATAGATGAAAACCTATCAAAAGCAGTTCGGCACAGCAAATGTGCCTAATAAATAAGTCCAAGTGTATCGTACCCAAGTATGCTAGAGTTAGGGGGTGGGGGGGAATAATAAATAAAAGAATTTTAGTTGAATCCTGAAAGCCACAGGAAAAGGCCCTGAAAGGTTTTGAGCAAAGAAATGACATGAATACAATTGCTTGTTAATAAGACCACTCTGGCATTGGACTGATGAAAGGATCAATGCTTAGCAAAACCAATTCATTTAGCAAATACGACTGAAAGCTTATTACATGCCAAACAACACTGTAGGCCAGATGACCCATTTAGGAGGCAACCGGCATATAAACCATGGCAGTGGCAGTGTTAACAGAGCAGTGTGTGTTTGAGGGTTAAGAGGCAGTACTATCAATTCTTGGTAAGTCAGATTTGGTTTGTAGTGGAGAAATAAAAGGTAAATCAAAGAGGATTCTCAAGTTATTGATAATGCTCTTTATTAATGTGAACTATAACACATGATACTTGTTTTGGTGGACAGATGGCTTGGGGAGAATTTAGGTATGGTGAAATGGCCTGACATTTTAAAGCAGGGGTGGGTCCCCAACCCCTGGGCCATGGACCAGTACCAGTCCATGGCCTGTTGGGACAGGGCTGCACAGCAGGAGGTGAACAGTGGGTGAGTGAAGCTTCATCTGTATTTACAGCTGCTTTCCATCGTTCCCATCACCACCTGAGCTCTGCTTCCTCTCAGATCAGCAGCAGCATTACATTCTCATAGGAGCGTGAACCCATATTGTGAACAGCACATGCTAGGGATCTAGGTTGCACACTCCTTATGAAAATCTAATGCCTGATGATCTGAGGTAGAGCTGAGACCGTGATGTTAGTGCTGGGGAGCAGCTGCAAATACATATTAACATTAGCAGAGATGTTTGACTGCACAAAGACTAATAAATCAACTGCTTGCAGATTTATATCATAACCCTACCAGTGAGTGGCAGGTGACCATTAAGGTGCATCTGGTGACAGGCTTTATAACGGCAAGTGAATTAAATAATTATTTCATTACATATTACAATGTAGTAATAATAATAATAGAAATAAAGTGCGAGATAAATGTAATGCACTTGAATCATCCCAAAACCATTTTCCCTACTCCCATAGCATGGGAAAATTTTCTTCCATGAAACAGGACCCTGGTGCCAAAAAGATTGAGGTCTGCTGTTTTAAAGGACATATACAAGAAGCAGTTAGATATATGGATCTAGTTATAGCCCTCTAGAAAAGATTAAGTAAGAAATAAGCATCTGAGAATTAGTATACATGAAAAGTCTGAACAGATGAGTGGATAAAAATAGTCAATATTTGTTGTATACTTACATGCTAGGCACTAGTAAAGATTTATGAAATATTTAATTCCCACAAGGTAGACATTATTATTTTTCATTCATTTTATAGGTATGACAACTCAGGCATGAAAGAGTATGCTCGGGGTCAAAATCAGGCATTTTGATTTTAAGGGAAGAAAATGTATAGAAATAAAGTATCATTGCTAACTCTACCACTGGATAACACCCTTTAATGCAAACTTTACTTCCATACTATACTAAGGTTGGAAGTCCCCAGTCTTTGGGATGACCTCACTGATAACAGGCCCTAGATGTTTCATTTTCAGGGTAGGTATAAAACTCCCTTTGTTCTGGGTTCAACACTAAGGTCTTTAACTCATTGTTTTCAGTCAGAGTTCAACGTGGTCCCATTTAACTCTGACAACATCATTACGAGGCTCCTTCTCTTTCCCCAAGGTTTCCCACAGCCACAGTATTTTTGGTTCCCTAAAAACATGATCAAACCTTCACAGTCTTTGCAAACAGAATACCACTAGTTCATCTTATCCATCTATAAACTTGGCCCTTAAGACTGTTTAAGTCAATTTCTTTTTTTTTTTTTTTTTTTTTTTTTTGCTTTTTGGTATGTGGGTAGCTCCCTGACTGGGTGGGAATCGAACCCAGGCTGCAGCGCTGACAGCGCCAACGCCGAAGCCTTAAGCCGCTACACCATCAGGGAGCTCCCTTAAGTCAATTTCTTAAAGTTCTTCCTCTTTGTTCAGACAAGACTGATTATTCCCATCTTAGAGATTTTATTTCTGCCCTGAAGTATTTTATATGAACTTTTCTCTACTAGATGGAGGAACGGGGTTGTCTTATATTCTTTAGTTTCAAATCCAGGTCTGTTTATTTCTTTGAATAAAGTTGTATAGCTTTCCTCAAAATCTTCTTAGATATACTTTAATCATTCATTAAAGTACCTAGCAATTTGTGTGGTTGTTATGAATATTTCTTTTTTTTTAATTTATTTTTATTGTTAGACTTATTAGGGTGACATCTGTTAGCAAGGATTACATAGGTTTCAGGCATACAATTCTACAGTGCATTGTCAACTTGTACAATAAGTTGACCACCTAATGTAACTTCTCTTTCCATCACCATATATTTAGTTCCCACTCCGTCCTCTCGAACCCCATCCCCCTTCTCCCCTACCCTCCCCACGCATCCCCAAATAAATATTAAACTATTGATTGTGTTCATGGGCTATTTGTCTGTTTTTTTCTTTGTTGCTTTCAGTTTTATATTCCACATATAAGTGAAGTCATACAGTTTTTTCTTTTTTCTGTCTGGCTTATTTCACTAAGCATGACGATCTCCGGGTCCATCCATTTTGTTGTAAATGGCAATATTTCATCTTTTCTTATAGCTGAGTGATATTCCATTGTGTGTATGTACCACAGCTTCTTTATCCAGTCATCTGTTGCAGGGTACTTTGGTTGTTTCCATGTTTTAGCCACTACAAACAGCGATGCAATGAATATTGGGGTACGTAAGTATTTGCAGACAAAGGTTTTCAAGTTTTTTAGGTAGATCCCCTAAAGGTGGATTGTTGGGTCACATGGTAACTCCATTCCCAATTTTCTGAGGAACCTCCACACCATCTTCCACAGTGATTGTACCAATTTGCATTCCCACCAGCAGTGTGCTGAGAGTTCCTTTTTCTCCACATCCTCTCCAGCACTTGTTATTCCTTGTCTTGTTGATAACAGCCATTCTAACAGGTGTGAGGTGGTACCTCATTGTGGTTTTGATTTGCATTTTCCTGATAGCTAATGAGGATGAGCATTTTTTCATATGTCTGCTGGCCCCTTGTATTTCTTCAAGGGAGAAGTGTCTGTTTAGTTCTTCTGCCCACTTTTTAATTGGGTTGTTTCTTTTGTTGTTATTAACTTGTATTAGTTCTTTACATATTTTAGATATTAGATCCTTATCTGATGTGTTATTTGCAAATATTTTCTCCCATTCAAATGGTTGTCTCTTTGCTTTGTTGATGGTTTCTTTTGCTGTACAGAAGCTTCTTAGTTTGATATAGTCCATTCATTTAGTTTTGCTTTTACTTCCCTTGCCTTTGAGGTCAGGTTCATGAAGTCTTCCTGAATCCTTAGGTCTATAAGTTTTGTACCGATGTTTTCTTCTATACAGTTTATTGTTGCAGGTCTAATATGAAGGTCTTTAATCCATTATGAGTTAGTTTTTGTATATGTAGAAAGTTCACAGCTCAGGTTCATTCTTTTGCATATGTTTTCCCAGCACCACCTACTAAAGAGGCTGTCGTTTCCCCATTGTATGTTTTTTGCTCCTTTATCAAAAATTATTTGTCCATAAATTTGTGGATTTCTGAGTTTTCAGTTCTGTTCCATTGGTCTATATTTCTGTTTCTCTGCCAATACCAAGCTGTTCTGACTACTGATGCTTTGTAATATAAATTAAAGTCAGGGAGTATAATACAATCAGCCTTATTCTTTTTATGTAGTATTGCTTTGGCAATTCGAGGTCTTTTATGGTTCCATATAAATCTGGTAATTCTATCTACTTCATGAAAGCATGACTTTGGGATTTTGATGGGTATTGCACCAATCTGTAAATTGCTTTGGGCACAATGGCCATTTTAACAATGTTAAGTCTTCCTATCCATGAACAGGGGATATTTTTCCATTTCTTAATGTCTGTTTCAATTTCTTTCAAAAGTGTCTTATACTTTTCCATGTATAAATCTGTCATGTTCTTTGTTAAGTTAATTCCCAGGTATTTCATTCTTTTTGTTGTGATAGTGAAAGCAAGTGACTCACTCATTTCTTTTTCTGAAGATTCTTTGTATGTATATAGGAATGCTATTGATTTTTGTACACTGATTTTGTATCCTGCAAGTTTACTGTATTCATTTATTGTTTCTAATAGTTTCCTGGAGGAATCTTTAGGATATTCTATATAAAGGATCATGTCATCTACAAATAGTAATAATTTGACCTCTTCTTTCCAATTTGGATACCTTTCATTCATTTCTCTTGCCTGACTGCTGTGGCTAGAACTTCCAGTACTATATTTAATAGCAGTGGTGACGGGGGTCATTCCCATCTTGTTCCTGATTTTAGGGGAATAGGCTTCAGATTTTCTCCATTCAGTATGATGTTAGCTGAGGATCTGTCATATATGGACTCTATTATGTTGAGATACTTTCCTTCTATACCTATTTTATTTAGTGTTTTGATCATAAATGGATGCTGTATCTTGTCGAAAGCTTTTTCTGCATCAATTGATATGACCATATGGTCTTTATTTTTTATTTTGTTTATGTAGTGTATCACATTGATTGATTTTCATATGTTGAACCATCCTTGTGCTCCCGGGATGAATCCCACTTGATCATGATGAATAATCTTTTTGATGCATTGTTGTATTGTATTTGCTAATATCTTGTTTAGGATTTTTGCATCTGTGTTCATCAGAGATATTGGTCTATAGTTTTCTTTTTTTGTGCTGTCTTTACCAGGCTTTAGTATTAGGGTAATGTTGACTTCATAGAATGAGTTAGGAAGTATTGCTTCCTCTTCAATTTTTTGGAAGAGTCTGAGGAGGATAGGCGTTAATTCTTCTTTGAATGCTTGGTAGAACTCATTGGTGAAACCATCTGGTCCAGGGCTTTTGCCTTTAGGGAGATTATGGATAGTCATTTCAATCTCTTTGGTACTGATTGGTCTATTTATTCAGTTCTTCTTGGTTCACTCTAGGTAAACTTGTCCATTTCTTCTAGGTTGTTAAATTTAGTGGCATAAAGTCCTTCATAATACTTCCTTATACTCCTTTGTATTTCTGTGGTATCTGTGGTAATTTCTCCCCTTTCATTTCTAATTTTGGATATCCGTGTCCTTTCCTTTTGTCCTTTGATTAGTCTAGACAGGAGTTTGTCAATATTGTTGACTTTCTCAAAGAACAAGCTCTTCGTAATATTAACTTTTTCTATTGTCCTTCTGTTCTCTAATTGGTTTAACTCTGCTTTAATTTTTATTATTTCTTTCTTTCTGCTGATTTTGGGTTTTGTCTGCTCTTCTTTTCCTAGTTCTTTAACATGGGATGTTAAGATGTTTACTTGTGATTTTTCTTAAGACAGGTCCGTAGTGACATAAATTTCCCTCTTATTACTGCTTTCGTTATGTCCCAATGATTCTGATATGTTGTATATTTATTGTCATTAGTTTCTATATATTTTTAAATCTCGTCTTTTGTTTATTCTTTTATTCATTCCTTTTTTAATAAGCTGTTGTTTAATCTCCATGTATATGTGGTCTTTCCTGCTTTCCTTTTACAGTTGGTCTCCAATTTCAAAGCTTTGTGGTCTGAGAATACACTCAGCATGATTTCCATCTTCTTGAATTTGCTGAGGCTACTTTTAAGTCCCAGCACATGGTCTATCCTTAAGAATATTCCATGGGCACTAGAAAAGAAGGTATAGTCTCTTTTTGCTGGATGAAGTGTCCTGTAAATGCCAATTATGTCCAATTGCTGTAATGTGTTGTTTAGGGATCATATTTCCTTATTTATTTTCTGTTTGGATGATCTGTCCATGGCTCCCACAATGATTGTGTTTTTGTCAGTTTCTCCTGTCAGATCTGTTAGTAGTTTTGCTGCTTACTGGTTGGGAGTATATATATATATATTAATTAGTGTCAAATCTTCTTGTTGTTATTGTGCCTTTGATCATTATGTAAAATCCATCTTTGTCTCTTGCTATCTTTTTTAGCTTGAAGTTTATTTCATGAGGTATCAGTATGGGAACTCCTGCTGTTCTCTGTTTACCATTTGCTTGGAGTACTGTTTCCCATCCTTTCACTCTGAGCCTGTGTTTGTCCTTATGGATGAAGTGTGTCTCTTGGAGACAGCATATGGATGGGTTTTGTTTTTTAATCCAGTCTGCTACTCTGCGTCTTTTTATTGAGTGAGTTCAGTCCATTAACATTTAGAGTGATGATCGATATGTGAGGATTTCCTGTGGCCATTATTTCTTTGTTTTTGTTTTATTTTTGTTTTTCTTGTTGCCCCAACTTTGTTCCATTTTTCCTGATGTTTTGTTTCAGGTTGAAGAGCCTCCTTCAGTATTTCCTGAAGTGCTGGCCTTGTGCTGACAAATTCCCTCAGCTTCTGTGTGTCTTTATTCCACCTTCATATCTGAAAGATAATTTTGCTGGATAATTTATTCTTGGGTGGAAATTTCTCTCTTTTAAAGTTTTGAATATTGGATTCCACTCCCTCCTGGCTAGGAGAGTTTCTGTTGAGAAGTCTGATGTCAACCGGATGGGTTTTCCTCTAAAGGTTATATTTCTCCCCTGGCTGCCTTGAGAATTGTCTCTTTGTCTTTAGTTTTGGACATCTTTAGTACCATGTGTCTTGGAGAAGATCTGCTAGGGTCCAGGGATCTAGGGGACCTGTTTTCTTCTTGAACCTGGGGTTCCAGATCTTTCCATAGGTTTGGAAAGTTCTTACTATTTGTTTGAGTATGCTCTCTGTAGAATGTTCTGCCCCTTCTTCTATTCCTATTATCCTGATGTTGTTTTGTTTCATGGAGTCAGATAGTTCTTGGAGAGTTCCTTCAGTCCTTTTGGTTCTATATTCCCTATGTTCCTCTTTCTGAGATGTTTCTGTGTTCTGATCTTTAATATCACTAATTCTTTCCTCCATCTGGTTGGCCCTGTTTCCTATGGCAGTTATTTCATTTCTCACTTCTTTTATTATTTATCTCTCAAATTTCCATCTCCATCTTCCTTATGTTTTGAATTTGTTAAATTGTTCCTTTTGTTCACAGATTTCCTTTCTTATGTCATTCATCTCAGTTGTGGAGTTCTGCCAGTTGTTTTCATTTCTCTCAGAGCATTTAGAATGACTACTTTAAATTCTCTGTCACTTAGTTCAGAAACTTCTAGGTCTAAGAAGCTGTCTTCTTGCTAAAGTTCATGTTGTTTCTGAGCAGTTTTCGTTTTTAAGGAATTCATCCTGTCTTCTGGGTTCTTCCTCTTTGACATGAGGGTGTTATGTTCAGCAGAGCCCAAGAGCACTGATTAGTATTTTTGTGGTGTTTTGCTGTAGGGCAGATACTAGGTGGCTCTGGAGGCCAAGTTTTGGGAGAGAGGGGAGTTGTTCATTTCTCATTTCTGGTCTCCTGCCATGTTTGGAGGTGGTGCACATCTATCCAGGGTCCTTCCTGTAGTTGGTTAGTTGGTTGGGGAGGCTATAGGAGAGGGGAGAGGCTAACAAAAAGCACGCTGGGACAGCTCCACCTCCTGCCCTATGCTAGGGAAGCTGGGTGATGCGGGCAAGGCTGTTCTTGCTGTCTGGGGTGAATGCTATCAAATCCACCTTTCTTCCCGGGCCTGCTCCAGCAACCAGCTGTTGGGGCAGAGTGTGCAGGCTTGTACTACTTCTAGGTCCCAGGGTCGTGTGTGTAGGTGCTCACACCACAAATCCAAAGCTGTGGGCCTGACCTCAGGCAGCATGAAGGCAGCCGGCTCACCTCCACATTGGGCCAGGAACAGGAAATGCGGTCCTGCATAGGAGCTGTGCACGCTTGTGGTGTGGGTCACGAGGGCGCTGGGAGCCCAGGTGCTGTCTCTGGGGACCCACCTCAGCCTGCGTTTGTTCAGAGACATCACTCAGCCGTCTTGTTACTCAAAAGCTTCAGAAGCTGGCTCCCAAGCTCTGTCCCCAACATGCTGTTCTAAGGCCTGGCTCCCCCATGGTCTCCCACCATTCCGCCACTTTGCTAGGTTTTACTCTTGTCACCTCTTGGCCTTCCCCTCCTGTGCACTGTGCTGCTCCCAGATATTCAGCAGCGATCGGGGTCTGACGCGATCCGTCTCCGCTCCTTCCCCTCTCTCCTGCTTGCCCCCTTCTCTCCAACTTTCAGGTGTTTACTTGTGATGCACAGATTTCTCAGCTGCCGTTGTGTCACTCAGGGTCCTTTTTCTTGGCACCTGGACGGCCATTCAATTGTGTTTTCTGGGAGAGGCTTTAGGGACCTCCTCTCCAGTCGCCATCTTGCCCTCCCACTCCTATTTTTCTTTTCCTAGTAATTTTTATTTTGCTAAATATAGACATTTAGAAACTATTACTTACTATATGCTTATCTTTTGCATCTCTGTGTAATGCCAAAACACCCTCAACCCTTGTCTATGTACCCATGTAGTTCAATGTGGCTCAAAAAAACGAAGTACTTACTGCTCACTCTGAATGAATGCAAACTTGGCTGTAGTGCTACGCTCCCTCTTGATACTTTAATTAACTGTCAAGGCCCCTATTTAAGATCAAAGTCCCCACGCTCACCATTACGGTTCTAGATCCCATTCTCTTTCTTACTTGATAACACCTCTCCAACAATTTTCCTCTCTCTCTATCATCTACTTTCATTTCTACTGGAGAATGGAAGCATGTCAAAGGACATAGGAGAAAACTCTGAAAGACCTCCCAATGGCCGAAGCTGGAACAATTAGAGCAACAAAATAAACAACACTGAAGTATAACCTAAAGAGTAAAATATATGTGTCCACACAAATATAAATAAATGGAAAGAGGCAGATTTTTTTTTACAGAAGAATTCCAAATATGAGTAGAGGTGGAGCTTAATTTTCCTAACCCCTACTTTGAAGGTGGGCTACACTTAAAAACTTGTTTCCAAAGAACAGACTTGGTTAAAGGAAAAACAGTAACTACAATGGAAAAATAGTAACTACCAACAGTAACTACAATGGTGAATCCAGTCAAACCCTACCTTAGCCAAGTGATGAGGGTTAACATCCCCAGTGATGTCATATAGATATTATGTACTCATAATATGATTTGGTGAGATGGGCATACTTAGTGGATAATTTTATTTATTAACTGCATACTGATATTCTAGGCTCTTCCATCCAGCAAATATATCTAAGTTCTTAAGGCAGATAACATTTGGAAATCACTGATTTACTATTAGTTATTAGTCATCTATTTACTATTTTACATGTTAAGTTGAACTACCTTTTTGCTTTGTCCTTGTCATCTTCATCCACCAACCCATCAAAAATACTACCATCATCTCTATAAGAAAAAAGAAAGTGGATAGAGAAAATGAGAGTCAATTCAAGAAGAAACAGCAATACAAAAATGACATGTGAATCAAATCAGTTATATCCTAGAGTTTCTGTAATTTAAAGGATTGGATCGATTCAAACTCAATAACACCTGTTTTCTAATAAATATTAGAAAATTAAAGTTTAGTCATTTTTTGTTACATTTTAAAGTTTATTACAAATGTGAATTTTAAAACTACTTACCTTAGCTGTTATACATACTCAACACACTAACCCAGAATTTAATTTGATTATAAGTTAGACATCTTGTTTCAAACTTTTAGTGACCAGTGAAAACCTATAGAAACTCAGTCTATGTGCCACTATATAAAATGACTCACTTGAAACTATTTTTAATTATAGTATCATAGTTTAAAAATATTTTCTGAGATATTCATTTTATAAAACCATAAACCACTTAGAAACATTGTAATATGTAACATATTAATTTATATTAATACATTTTCATTCATTACTGATTTAATAAAATATGAGGTTGGATAATTAATTTCATGAACTCATCCTAGAAAAAGTGCTACATACCTCACTGCTGAATATCACTATGGTCACCTTTGAAGTACTCCCTTTGGGAAGCTATGCACCGATGCTGGTGCCTAGACCACCCTTCAAAGCAACTCTTTTTCTGACAAGACTATGACACCCAAGGTTATGGCACCTTACTGAGTTGCTCTATGGTGCTACCAACATAAGCACAGGGTAGCAAGTTCACAAACTTAATTGTCAGGTTTTGGTTACGAGGACACCTCTGATGGCCATTCCAGAAATTGTTCCAAAATGGCTTTGAAGGGTGAACTTGGTGCTGGCATCTGTGCATAGCTTCCCAAGGGGTATACTTCAAAGGTGACCATAGTGATATTCAGCAAGAGGTATGCAGCACTTTTTCTAGGATGAGTTCATGAAATTAATTGTCCAACTTTGTATTTATTAGCACTCATATGCTAGGCTTTGTTCTGGATGTGGTTACAGAGCAGTTAACTAAACAAAGAGGTTGCTGCTCTCCTATGGTTTATTTTCTACTAGAATGAAACAAATCAACACAAAAATGTACGACAGTTAGTTTTATTTTAAAAAATGGATGATGTTTTAGTTACAGGGTGGTTACTTTGAGTGGTTAGGGAAGGACTTGTTGAGGTGAGGACATTTGAGCTGAGACCTAAATGAAAAGAAAAGGTTGGTTATAGGAAGATGTAAAGGAAGAACACTCTAACAAATGAAATCGAGAGCACTGGTGCCTAACTCCTAACCTAAGAAGCAATGTTCTTTGGCTTATAAAGTGCCTGCTGGACCTATTATTGAGATTATCTGTAAATTTTGTATCACAGAGAACCATGTATAGACTTTTGGGATTCCATGTATGCACTGAAATTTATGAAAAATTTGGTATGTGTATGCATTCTATTGAGGAGAAAATCCGTAACTTTCATCATACTCAGAGATAATGAACTCATGTTAAGAATCACTGCTTTAAGTCTAAACACAAAGATGTCATGCTTAGATGTCATATTGTTTGGAATAGGAAATGGTAATCATTTAGAAGTATAATGCCCAAATCATATGTAATCTCTCAGGAGCAGTGAAGAAGCACCCTGTCTGAGAAGACAACACATAGATTCCACTAGAAATTATGGCATAGCCCAAATCTATGGCACCAGTGTAAACAGGCCTCTCTAAGGAAACTCCTCGACCTTTAGGTCTTAAGTACTAGTCGAATATATATTTTCACTGTTTATCTCATAGGAAAGAGAGATAGCCTGCCCCCAGAAGTCAAAAGTCACTTCTGGGTACAACTCGAGCTAAAAATCTTTTAAAGAATCCCCTACAAAAGAATCACACAGTACACTATAATAAAAACACAGGAACTTTTGAGTCAGACAGACCAACATAGATCATAATACCAGCTCATCACTTACTATGTGACCTTAAACACATGATTTAAGCTCTCTGACTTATACTTTCCTTACCTGTAAAATCTTATAGAATAATTGAGGTTAAATAAAATAACATATAGAAAGTATTCTGCACATTAGCTAACTAATAGTAGGTGATAAAAATGTTACTATTATTTCATCAAATTCCAGACACCACTAACTATAAGACTTATCAATATTTTATGTGCCACTAAGAAAGAAAAAAACTGCTACAAATTAAAACTATGATAAACCAATTACAAGATGAATCCCAATGTCAAGATATGTTAAAATGCAAATAAATGTCTTAAAATCAAAGCAACAAAGAGATTTATCCTTTTCCCAAGAGTAAGATTTAAAGAATGTCATTTCAACCATGGAAATCCTAACTGTAGTTACCTCTAACAATCATAAATGCTAAAATGTTTAATGGGATGGAGTTAGCACCAATAAATAAGGGGGGAAAGGAGAAGAGACAAGGAGATAGACAATTCCAGAAGATACCAAGGAAACATTTGCAATTGTCTCAATTTCTTTCAGAGTAGCTCTCACCAAATCACTCAAAATTACAGTTCAAAGACCCAGACAACATTAACATACTTTACTTACTATAACACTATGTTTGTTCAATACTAAAATTAATATAATAGTAATTATGTTTAAGCATAAAATACTTTTATCAATGTGACAAAGATATATTAATTCTAATAGTGAATTTTAAAAGAACTTTATATATTTCAAAGTAAGAGTATCTGAAGACATACCTGTCAACAATCGAGCTCATTTTACTACAGCTTACGGTAAACAACATAACATATTACGTTTTCGTCTTGTGGTAGACATTTGTACTTCTCCTTGGATGGAAAGAAAAATAAATGGTTATTAGTTTTCTAAAAAAACTTACTCTACAAATACAGTAATCTCGAGGAACACTACATTTTGTTATATAAGACTTCAAAATATTTTTGTTTGTACTAGAGGCTGGAACATTATTTTCAAGTAAACAGCTTTAGCTGGGGCACATTTGAGGCTTCCTTCTAAAAAAGGACTACAGGGAAAAAACTGAGGTTCATTTAATTCATTTTCTTTGTACTATAAAATAGTAAGTAAAAACTACACTTCACGTTCAGTGTATATTAACCTATTTAACTATAAACAGGCTAAAATAACAGCATCTAATTGTCAATAAGTGTTTGCTGTAATCCTATTTTTCTGTTAAGCAGTATGATAAACATTGGGAATACAAGGATAAAGATAGCCCCTATAGGCAAAAAACTGGAGATACATACATAAATAATTATAATAAAAGGGATAATGATGGTATTTAGAGGAGTCAGAGGAAGAACCATTAGTGATAACAATGAGTTTGCTAGGTAGTCTAGATTGTTGTTACTGAAAATATGGTCCAGAGATGATCATCATCAGCAAATCTCTGAGTTTGTTAAAAGACAGAATGTTGGGCCCAACCTGAGTCTTTCTGAATCATAATGCACATGTTAACAAAGTTCCCATGTTATTCTATGACCATTTAAACTTGAGAAATAAAAGAGTGGAGGACAGAAGTGGTAACAGTTGAAATGATTCTAAACCACAGGAACAGCACTTTGTAAAAGCACAGGCCTCTGTGAAATGAGAGACCATCATATTTGAGAAACTTAAGAGATTTAACATTTATTTTTTGAGAAAAATCTAGGCATGTTACAACTCAAAACTTTTAATCACTAGAGCATAAAGTGAGAAGAAGACTAGTAGAGGGGTGAAGGCAAGTCAAGTAGAGAAAAGCCTTATTATAAAAAGTCTTATGCCCACATTAAAGGAATGAAAATTTATTGCTTTAAAACTGAATCATAAGCCTAAAATTTGTCTCTCTAGAGTCTATATAGTTTTTTTTCTCAAGTGTAAGGAAAAGGTTCATCCATACAAGATACTTTGTCCTATAGTCATGAGTTAAATATTGAAGAACCACCTTAATTCTAATAAATATCCTAACAGTTTTGAGGAACAAAAAATTCTATGTTAACTACATTTTTATTTAAAATTTGGAAAATAGTGTAAATTAATGTATAACTTTAATTAAACCAGAGTGATTAAAGGTGTTCCAAGAACATGAGTGCTAAAATACATCATTTTCAAATGTATATTCATAAAAGGAAGAAAGAATAACTTTTGTTAAATGATACCCTATTGCCTATGTAGCTATGGCTGCAGAAGTGAGACTGAAACACTAAGAGTTCTTAAAAGAAAATGAGTGGTGGAGTGAGAAGTAAAACTAAAAACCAGCACCAGGATAAAATACTGATTTTTAAATATGTGGATCAACATCAGCAGATGGGACACAGAATTACTGAATTTTACAGTTAGAACAGACTTTGAAGATCACCTAAGTACAGCCCTCTGGTCCAAAAGACAAATCATCATGGTAATAACAAAGGTTAATTTTATCACTGGAACAGAAAGAACAAAGCCAATTTGAGTGAACTGAAAAATAAGTTTTCAGTTTAAAGTTAAAATTCCAGATATGAGCCTTAAATGGCACTGAATCTGTGCTTTTTAATTATCAAAAGGTAAAATAGGACAAACTAGGACCCCATGAATTAGGGTTTAGACTACAGAAAGGGACATACTGACTGTAAGAATGAATACAAAATGGTCACTTTATAGGCATGTCCAACTAGTGGCCCAGGACAGCTTTGAATGTGGCCCAACACAAATTCTTAAAACATAATGAGATTTTTTTTGTGACCCCCCCCCCTTCTTGTTTTAGCTCATCATCCATTGTCAGTGTTAATGTATTTTATGCGTGGTCCAAGACAATTCTTTCAATGTGGCCCAGGGAAGCCAAAAGGTTGTACACCGCTGCTTCAGAAGATAAAGACAGATACTTTATTAGGCTCTTTCACTATTGTTAACAATATTTTTCCAAACATTATTTGTTGTCCAGCTAACTGAACAATGTAAGACTGTATATCTTTAACAGTCTAGTCCAAGATCTTTTCTCTACTTTTCCAGTCAAGTGACAAACATATAATATTTAAGGAAAAGGTAAAGAAAGAAGTGAAATAGGCCTAAGTACTCTAAAGCAGGCATGTACAACCTGTAACGCAGGATGGCTTTGAATGCATCCCAATACAAATTCTTAAAACATTATAAGATTTTTTTTGACCATTTTTTTTTTTTTAGCTCATCAGCTATCACTGGTATTAATGTATTTTGTGTGTGGCCCAGGAAAGCCCAAAATTTGGACACCACTGCTCTAGAGCAATTGTTAGAAGATTCCTCTTTATTTTTTAAAATGATGTCGTTAATTTTAATGAAGCAAAATGGTAATGGAGAAACAATCAAAGATCTTGCGTGGGGACTACCCTAGGACTCACATTTTCAGTACAAAAAGACCAGCGAGAGTCACATTTGCACATGCTATGGATTCTAAGAATTCAGTTTTAGAAGACAAGTGATATCATACACTAAAAAGAATTTCAAGTACATACAAGGGCTGTCTGGAAAAAAAAAAATCCAACCGTAAATGCCTCTATTTTTCATATTACATGGCTGGATACTTTCCGGACAGCCCTTGGTGTCTACTACAGATTAAATCTTTTTTTCTTAAATATTGACATTAATAGGCCAAAATGGTATGCAACAATGTCTTAACAGGATCAGTTACAGCCACTGGAATCAAAAATTCACAAATTAAATTATAAAAGATGAAGTTACAGTAGGAATCAAATGCTTCTTTCCATAAGCAATTTAAGCTCAAAGCCATTCAGTGATAGGAATTCCCAGCTGAGTAAGTACCACATTACTATTTTATAACAATGGAAGGTAAGAGCAGCGTAAGTCTTTTATAAACAGTTTAAAAACAAACTTTAAAAATATGTGTGTGTGTGTGTGTGTGTGTGTGTGTGTGTGTGTATCTCAAATGGGGAGATATTAGTAACTAAGAAACTTCATAAGCAATTCAAACTCTGCCAAATACACAAGCAGATGTTTTTTAATTCAGCATGCAACATTACACATTAAAGTCTCAGTGTCCAGCAATCCATCTTTGGAAAAGAACCCTTATACACAAAATGACACACTCTGTATTAAAAATAAACTGTGCAGTATTCTAATGACATGATGCTACTTGTTCTATGAAACTCATCTGCTGTTAACTCTCCAGGTTTTCCATTCCTGCATCACTAATTTCTCCCTATGACTGGATTATTCTGATCAGCATCTTACTATTTTACCTTAAAAAACAAACCCAATAAATAACAAAAACTCCCTTGATCCACCATCCCCCTTCAAGTGCCGCTCTCCTCTTTTTCACAAGAAAACTGGTTTGTCAGAGTTGTGTACTATTGCTGTCTCAACATGTTTAAATTCCATTATCTTATTTTAAAATTTAGTGTTTATTTTCATCAATGTATACATGTTCATAGTTTAAAGCATTCTAACAGTTTTACAAGACACATTAAAAAATCAGAAATCCTGATTCCCATTTCCCATTTTTTTCATCTGTTTCTTTTGCAATTAATTCCCCATCTCTTAATGTCTTCATTTTGTTACTTCTTGATTCTTACTGTTTTAGGTTGTGTGTCTACACAGTCCCATTTGAGTTGTCCCAATGTAATTATAAAAAATATTTGCTTTTGCTCTCAGTGGTGTTTTATTTTTTTAAGGCTTTATCTATTGAATTCCACAAGAAAAATAATAATTTAGCTCTCTTTGACTCCCCTACTCTTACCCCATATACAAGTACACTTGTCCAGGTTCCAGGTGTACAATTGCACAGTACATTGTCTATGTGCTGCATTACGTGTTCATCAGCTAGTCGGTTCTCCCTCCATCACCATATAGTTGACCCCCCTCCCTCCTTGCATACCCACCCTTTCATCCTTACCCCCAGGTCACCACTCAACTATTGGCTGTGCCTTCAGCTTCTTTTACATAAATTTCATGGTAACCACTCAAAAAAATTTTCAGAACTGTGTTCTAAAATTTAACAGTGATATGCCCTATGATATATACAGATATGACTAATTTTCCTATCTGTATTGGTCATCCTATGGGCTCTATGTGTACCTGGAAACTTGTGTCCTCTAATTCTGAAGAGTTTAGTTGAATCATTCCCTATTTCCTATTTCTCCCTTTTATTTATTCTCTCTTTCTAGAATTTCCATTCTTTGAACACTGGAGAACCTAGACAGTTGCTCCAATATTATTTTTCCTCCCATTTTCTCTTCCTTTACTATCAATATACTGATATTATTTTTCAGCACTTCCATTGGGGTTTTCATTTCTAATTTTTTTATCATTTCTCTTTCACCTTTCATGGATTTAGCATCTCCTGTTATCTCTCTATTAAATGACAATTATGTTTCAATTTTTACCTACAAATCTGATCTCCATTTTCCCTAACTTGGTATTTTCTCTCTTGGTATGGTAAAATGATCTCTGTTCACAGATGATATGACCTTATATGTAGAAAACCCTAAAGATTAAATACACACACACACACACACACACACACACACACGCGCGCGCAAATGAAATGCAAGCATGCGCACACATAGACACACATATATAGACCACAATTGTTAGAACTAACATCAAAGTTGCAGGACACAAAATCAACATACTAAAATCAGTTGCACTTCTATACACTAGTAACAAACAATCTGAAAAAGAAATTAAGGAAATAATGCCATTTACAATAGCATCAAAAAGAATAATGTATTTAGGAATAAACTTAACCAAAAAGGCTCAAGAATTGTACACTGAAAACTACAAAACACGAATGAAAGAAATTAAATTAGAAACAAATAAACAGAAAGACATCCATATTCATGGACTGGAAGACTTAATATTGTTAAAATGTCCATACTACCCAATGTGATCTACGGATTCAGTGTAAGCTCTATCAAAATCTCAATGGTATTTTTTGCAGAAATAGAAAAAAAAAAAAACCTAAAATTCATACAGAATGACAAAGGATCTCAAATAGTCAAAAAAATCTTGAGAAAGAAGGGAGCTGGAGGCCTCACCGTTCCTGACTTGAAAACATTACAAAGCTATGTAATCAAAAGAGTATGGTGCTGGCATAAAGGGAGGCATATAGACCACTGGAAAAGAATACAGAGCCCAGGAATTAACCCATGCTTATATGGTCAAATAATCTTTAACAAGGATGTCAAGACTATATAAAGGCAAAGGACAGTCTCTTTTAACAAATGGTGCTAGAAAAATAGGATATTCAATGCAAAAGAATAAAACTAGACCCTTATATTACACCCTATCAAAAAAATCAAATAAAAATGGATTAAAGACTTATATGTAAGACCTAGAACCACAAAACCCTTAGAAGAAAACATAAAAGTTTCAAGATATGGGATACTAACAATTAGATGCCAACAAATGGAATAATGTAGAGAGAGGAAATGGAGGATTTCTTGGCTATGATACCAAAATCACATGAAATAAAAACAAAAATAGACAAGTGGGACTACAGGCACCCCTCACTTAGCAACCAAGTTCTGTTTCTTTGACTCGGTCGTTAAGCAAATTGGTCAATAAGCAAAAAGCTTAAAGGCGGATGGATGTCTTGTGGTATGTCATTGCATCATAGGGTTATATATTTTTCAGTAGATATCATGCTACCATACTTACAAACAAAATATGTAGTCTTGTGTGATCGCAAAAGCTTCGTGTAGTGAATACTAACCGACTGTAGGAACCTGACAAAGACTGAAAAAGGGGATTCCCAAGACTCACACAGACTGAGAACAGGAAGCCGCTGCACTGGAGAACTGGTCGTAAATCCTACTGGTTGTTAAGCAGGTAGGTCATTAAGTGAGGAGTGACAGTACATCAAAGTAAGAAACTTCAGCACAGCAAGGAAAGTCATCAATAAAATAGAAAGGCAATCTATTGAATGGGATAAAATATTTGCAAATCATTTATCTGATAAGGGATTAATATTCAAAACATATTAGAAACTCCTACAACTCAACAGAAGTACAAATAACCTGATTAGAAAATAGGTAAATGTCTCAGACTTTTCTCCTAAGAAGACATACAATGGCTAACAGGAAAATGAAATGCTCAACATCACTAATCATTAGAGAAATGCAAATCAAAACCATGAGATATCATCACACATCTGTCAGGATGACCATTAGAAAAAAAAAAAAAGTCAGAGGTTAACAGGTGTTGGCAAGGATGTGGAGAAACTGGAACCTGTCCACTGTTGGTGGGACTGTAAAATGGTGCAGCCACTATGCAAAACAATATAGTTTCTCAAAAAATTAAAAAAGAAATACCATATGATCCAGCAATCCCACTTTTGGGTATTTATCCAAAATAACTGAGAATAGGATCTTGAAGAGATAATTGTACTTTCATGCTCACTGCAGCCTATTCACAACAGCCAAGAACTGGAAACAACCTAAATGTCCATTGACAGATTGAATGGTTAAAGAAAATGTAGCATATACATACAATAAAATATCATTCAGCCTTAAAAAAGAAAGAAGTCCTGTTATATGTGACAATGTGGGTAAACTTGGAGGACATTATGTAAAGTAAAATAAATCAGTTTACAGAAAACCTAATAATGTATGATTCCACTTCATTGAGCTTTCTAAAGTAGTCAAATTCATAGAAGCAGAAAGTACAATGGTGGTTTCCAGGAGCTTGGGAGATGGGTATATAGGTAGTTGCTATAGCAAGCTTGACCAACTTGCAGCCTGTGGGCTGCATGTGGTGGACCAGGACAGCTGTGCATGGCTTTCAATGTGGTCCACAATTTGTAAATTTTATTAAAACATCAAGAAAATTACACACAGACCTTTTTTTTTAGCTCATCAGCTATTGTCAGTGTTAGTGTGTTTTATGTGTGGCTCAAGACAATTCTTCCAGTGTAGCCCAGGGAAGCCAAAAAGTTGGACACCTGTGCTCTACAGATAAGATGTATTTTTTCCTCTGGCTTCTTTTAGATTTTCTTTAGCTTTAACAATTGTGTAGGAGAGAAGACAAGATGGCGACTGGAGAGGAGGTTCCTAAAGCCTCTCCCAGAAAACACAATTGAACGGCCGTCCAGAAGCCAAGAAAGCGGACCCTGAGTGACAAACGGGCTGCTGAGAAATCCACAAATCGCAAGTAAACACCTGAAGGCTGGCGAGAAAGGGGCGAGTCGGGGAGAGGGAAGGGAGCAGAGACGGACCACGCGGGACGCGATCCCTGCTGACTATTCGGAGCTGCGCAGTTTGGGGGAGGGGAGAGAGACTGGGGAGCTGGGGACGGAAGGAGTTTGGGAGCCAGCCTCTGGAAC